>JAUMHN010418768.1:0-13492 GCA_032360265.1 Heliamphora ciliata
AGTCTTACTCATAATTACTCTCTAGGTCCCTACTGTAGCCCTATATATACGCGGGTAGGCTGAACCAGTTTGAGATTAATAAAATTGATAGTTCAGATATCTCATATATTATTATGATATTATTTTTGTCTTTTAAAGACTTAAATATATCGGGGTTCTGTCGGTACAAGTTCTCGGATGATCGTAACCCACACTACGTTCGAGGATCGCGTAAGGGAATACGGTAGAAGATCTGATAGGAGCTTCAACTCGGAATGAAGTCGTAGTTGAAGAATAGATCGACAAAAGGTATTATTCTAAATTAACTTTGGTTGCACGAGTTTATTTTTGATCGTTTGACGTCAAAAGTTTTATCTAGAGTCTGTTTCGGCGTTTGCTCGTCTAGTTAATTTTTTTCCAAAAATTGTTTTACAAAAACAATGATCTTGGCAGTATTACCTCCAACACCGGATCCTCACCGCTTACTTCCGGATGCGATGAGGCGATACGAGCCACCCACAGACTCCATTACTGCCGATGTACTTTTGCAGGAGCCCGACCACCACATGTCTCGCCAGCGCCCATCAGTAAGTTTTCTGAACTTACTTGTTCAATATCTAAGCATATTTTTATGATATATCAAATGTAGACGCATGCCTAGGATTCCTTAGATGATATGATGATGTGACTTGATATGATATTTTGATATGATGATATGTGAATGTTTTGAATTTAGCTTTAGGCACCTGTGCAAATAGAGATTAAAACAGTAGGGACACTACGTTTTGAACAAACAATGAAATGGACAATTGTTTTAACAAAAGTAAAAAAGGCTTAAAAATTTCTTATTACTTTTATTTTTTAGGAAAAACATAAAAAAAACTAAAGGGGGAATTTTTGTTTTTCGTTTTTGGGGCATGAAAACAAAATGAGTAATTTTTATCAAAAATTCAAGAAAATTAAATGCAATTTTGTTAGAAATTCTAAAATTTAGGGCAAATTTTCTAAAAATAAAAAACTTAAGGGGCATTTTTTCAAAAGTTATAGAGAATTAAGAGAGAGAAATTCAAGAAAATTTTTCAAAGAATCCTAGAAAATTTAAGAAAAATTTTTGAAAGTTCTTAAAAAAAATAAGGAAAATTTTTCAAAAATTCTTAGAAAATAAGAAAAAATTGTTCAAAAATCTTTTAAAAATCAGAGAAAATTATTCAAAAGATATAGAGAATTGGGGAAATTTTTTTTTTACAAAAATTGAAGAAAAAAAAATTAGAAAATCAAACAAAATTCTAGAAATTTGAGGAAAATTTCGAAAAATCTTGAGGATAATTTTTTTTTTAAATTTTAGAAAATCATAAAAAAAATTTAGAAAATCCTAGTGATTGGGGAAGATTTTAAGAAAATCCTGGAAATTTTTAGAAATTTTTAGAAAAATCCTAGAAAATTGAGTAAAAATTTTCGAAAAATCCTAGAAATTTGTAACAAAATCCTAGAAAATTGAAAAAAATGGCAAAACACAAATATTAAAGGGAATATTTTTTATTTTATATATTTTTTGTTGATTTTTGAGAAGAATGATTAACACAAAATGATAAATATTTGCCCGGCGCACCCGGGCTTGGGGTTCCTAGTCTTTTACTAGAACATACAAAAACCAAATGATCGTCACTTACACACAAACATATGGTTAGGAAGATTTGCCTAGCGTAACAAGGCTTAGGGTGCCTAGATTTCTAAGGCTTTAAAGAACCGAAGGATCGTCACTTACACACGAACCTTGGGTTAGGAAGATTTTCCTGGTGTACCAGGGTTTAGGGTGCCTAGTTTTTTAAGGCTTGAAAGAACCGAAAGGATCGTCAGTTACACACGAACCTAGGGTTAGGAAGATTTGCCTGGCGTGCCTGGTCTTAGGGCGCCTAGTTTTTTAGGGCTTAAAAGAACCGAATGATCGTCACTTACACACGGACCTAGGGTTAGGAAAATTTGCCTGGCATACTAGGGCTTAGGGTGCCTAACTTTCTAGGGTTTAAAAGAACCAAAGGATCGTCACTTACACACGAACCTAGGGTTTGTTTTTTATTGCTTTTAGTTATCTGCTGCATATTTCATGTGTTTAATCTACTCATTATGTATCCTCTTCTTGTCTTCTCTTTTCAGGCTGGTCACTATGTCAGAGGTTTCAGAGGTTTTGCCTCTGGGGAGGTATTAGAGTGGTATGACGTCCTCCCTGTTCCTAGTCGGGCCTATGTCGATGCCTCCAATTTTGCTCAATTCATACCCCTGTTGGGTAGGACGAGCAATGATCGGGTCTGGCTAACGTCCCTGGCGGAGCAGTGGTGGGATACCACCAATACCTTTCATTTTACCACATTTGAGGCTACTCTGACGCCTCTCGACTTTGCTTTGATTACCGACATCCTGGTCGGCAGTGCCCCTATTCCATTCGACCGCACCACCGCCCGCTCTGCTGATGCCTTGATGTACTTCCTCGGGGCCATTCCAGCACAGATAGACAGAGACCAGGTCCGATACACCTGGTTTTTTTGAGTGGTTTAGACATTTTCACTGCACCGAGCCTCGCCACTTCGAGTGGGTTACCCGGAGCTTTCTGATGTATATGTTCAGTATCTCCTTGTTTTTGAACAAGGAGAACACCGTTCATTTACATTACCTCGGTGCCTTGGCTCGACTCGATCGGGTTGCTACTTATGACTGGGGACGAGTAGCTCTCGCCACTCTCTACGGCTTCATGCGGACTTTGACTCGGTTCCCCCAAGAGCTCAGCATTGGGGGATACTAGTGGGTCTGGGAGATATGGTTTAGTTTCTGCAATTCTCCATTCATTTCTGTTATCTGTTATTATTTGCTTGTTGACATCTTCTTCTTTGTAGTTGTGGACCTACGAGTTCTTCGGGCTTCACATCCCGACGAACTCGGCGACAGACCCTTTAGTCATTCCTCGAACGGCCCGGTGGTCCTGAGGCCTAAAGAGGAAGAAGGCTGGAGGGAAGGACATCGATCGGTTTCGGGTTTCATTAGACCAGCTGACTCCTAACCAGGTATCTTTAATTTCTGCTTACTGCATTATACTGTCCACTGTCGTTCACTGCACTAATTATTGTACTGTTCATTTTACTGTTTACTATTTCTGTTCACTTCTGCCCCGCACACTGATTACTGTACATTGGCTATTTACCATATACTGCACTATTCACTATACTTCGTAGGTTTACTGGGACATCTGGAGAGGGATAGAGAATCAGGCCGGCGCAAATCCAATGCGCTGTCGGGATATCGCTTCGAAACGGATCTTTTTGGAGGGTCCATTCGGTCGGGAGTACTATCTTGGAGAGCGTGTGGATCGCCAATTGCTTGGCCTGGATCACTTTCGTATACCGGCGGTTCCTCCAGTCCGTATGCACCGGACCAATCTCCTAGGTCGCGTTGACCTCCTCTTGGAGACGGTAGGGACACATACCGCAGAGTTGCTGGTGGCTAAGGGAGATTATGCAGCTTAGGCCCGGACACATTTACTAGGTCCATTAGGACATGGCCCGGCTGCCCCTGGCGACAGGAGAAGGGGATGAGCGTCGGAGGCTGCTGGAGCTGCTGTGGAGCTGCTGGTGATGATGCTGCGGCTAGAGGGATGAGGGGCCTAGAGATCCCGTGGGAGATTCAGACAGTAGCATATGGCTACCCCTTCCCTCTACCGGTTCCCGTTTTGCCAGCACCTGAGTTCAGGGCTGAGCTCAGTCAAGTTTGTCTTTGTCCTTTCTCCTCTCATTTAGTTACTTTCTTTGCTTTGTTTACTTAAACTGCCTAACTTCTTTTTTTAGGTTAATCAGGCGTGGCTAGATCACCTGCTGTTGGTCTTTACCGGTCAGAGAGCATTGATTCGTCAGATTGACGCCACTGTCCGAGCGGCCGGCAATACTTTTACCCCAGCGGATATAGTAAGTGTCCTCACAATTCCCTTTTAACCTTTCTATACTTTTTTTGTACTCTGTCCTGATCCTTGTTTTCCTCTAACAACCTCTAGTACCGGCTACCAGCATAGTACCACCGCGGGCTCCCGGTTCTTCTCCTGCTCCCGCCCAGGCTCGAGGTTGCGGTTCCCGAATATCCTCTCGGGCTCGATCTAGAGGATCCGTTTCTTCTGCTAGGAGCTGCTCCAGAGCTATATCTTCTTCCTCCGGTAGTGGCGGTGATGGTAGCGATGAAATTGAGATGTTCTTCGACGAGGTCAACTCAGAGGAGGTCGGTCCTTCTTCCCGTCGGGTCCGTCCGAGACGAGAGTGAGAAAGAGAGTTCCCTGCCTCACTTTTATTTTCTGATACATTTTATTTTGATGGGCCTGCGTGCCTTAGTTTGATACACTTTGGGCCTGCATGCCCCTATTTACTGTTTTATTAGGCCTGGGTGCCCCGGTTACACTTTGATACATTCTCTTGTTTTCTGATGCATTTACGGACCTTCATGCCATTTTATTGCTTGATATTCATCTGTTGTATGATTTACTTTGTACTTGTTGCTCAAACTGTCATGGGTGCATAATACAAATGTTTAAACTTACACAGACCACGAAAATTACAAACTAACACACACCTGTCATGTTTAACCACGGCGGTTGCCACTATATGACATGGTGGTCGCCAATTCCATCAATACTGACATGGCGGTTGCCACAATCCAATATGGCGATCGCTTGGTCAAAGGGATGATATCACTGTACGATTCCCTTCCAAGTTGGCGGTCGCCCACTCAAAGGTGGCAGTCGCCACATTGATTGTACTTTTTGTTACTTTTTCGATCTCCAGCCTTTCCATACCTTATAAATACAACCCTAGAGGCCCCATTTTCTGTTGTTCTAACCCAAATGGCTATCTCCCTTTCATCATGGATTGAGGTATTCTCCCATATCGAATGTTTAAACTTCGTCCCTTTTGGTATAAACTCCTTATTTCGTCTCATGGCCATCAAGATTGACGGGCTTTTGCTGAAAGTGGCTGCCCAACTATGGGATCCGGAGTCCCACGTCCTTCGGTTTGGCCTTGAAGAACTATGCCCCACTATGGAGGAGTTCGCTGCTATTTTACATTTAGCTCCTCAAAGCTTCGTTATGGTTCTCACTTTCTTTCTTTCGACTCGTCAGCTGGTGATACAACTTTGTGGTCTTTTTAGGATGAATGCCTCTCTTCTGACACAGGATGACTGTCTTGACATACCCTGGATCATTGACAGATTTTGACCTATCGATGACCTTAGTGACCTTAGTTTTCAGCTGCGGCGACGTTATGCTCTTTGTTTCTGTCTTCTTGCATGGTATCTTCTTGTTCCTTCTGAGGGGCGGGTTAGCTGTGCATTGGTTGACGTCGCGGGTCAGATGTGGATGGGGAAGGATTTTGTATCACTTGTCTTAGCTGAGACACTACTGGGCCTAGACGCTGTGCATCGAGGTGAGACTACTACTTTTGCTGGCAGCCTTTTGTTCCCTAAGGTAAATTCAAACCTTTCTCTATATCAGACTTGTGTCATACTGCAAAGCTCTTATCTCACTGATCTAACTTTTTGCTATAGATCTGGCTGATGGAGAAAGTGAATCTCGTGCAAAAACCACCTACTGACAGACACAGTGCTATAACTTTTCTTTACCGTCCCTACTACCAGATATGCAGCATCGAGGTAGCCTGGCGACAGTATGGGCTTTCCTTTACCGTCTCTACTACCAGATACGGTACATCCTATCCTTAGTTGTTGTCCCAGAAGTCTTCGACGTTCTCATTTGTGTCATCCAGCTGTCCATTCACAACGGACATACGGGTTAAAATCGCCTGGATCTGTGCCTGACATTGGTTTTGAGCTTTAGTCTGCTGCTCCACAGCCCTTTGCATCTCAGTAATAGCTCTCATTAGAGCTGTTAAGTTCACCTCATTCTCTGTCATTTTAGCTGATTGTTCAGATACCCTATAGAGTCTGCCTATCACTGATCTTACCCAAACACATGCCGATTGTGATCTTCTCGGCTCAATGATCTAGACCCGAAGAAAACCTAGATCCCAAAAGTAGAATAACCATTATCAAACACTTTCTGGACGAGAATTCTGACGATAGATAGCAAAACATCCCAGATACCTAAAACAGCAAACCATAGGCAGATAAACACAGAAGCTGAAACAATGCCCCTGTCGAGATCATACTGGCAGCATAACCACATGATGACCCAAAAACCAGAATGAAAACTACCAAGGAGATCAACTAAATTCTAGAGGGAAGGTTTGTCTAAATGGAGAAACGGGTAGCATTCTGACAATGAAACAGTTCTAACCTTCAAAGGATCGATTTGATCTAGGATTCTAACGAAAAATGGGTAGCATAACGGTAGGAAAATAGAACTAGCTCACACGGGTATAACAAAGGTTCGAAGGAAGCGAGCCTGAACAAAGGCGGGGGTATAGAACTAATAACCCAAGAAGAACCCGAAAGAGAGAGAAACTATTCTAGAGGTTTCAAAACAAGGGCATGACCCCGAGAGGAAAACTACAGCGTTAAAAATAAACAAGGCGAAGAACAAAACCCGAGTAAGAATCCAAAAAAAACTAACCTAAACAAAGGGTGTTAGAAAACTCGGGCCAATTCCAGAAAAGGGACTAGCCTAAGCCAAATAGACAATCCTAGAAAAACACAATTAAAATATACAATTAAGAAATCACATAATCCTATTAGGATCAGTAGCACCTAATGGGGGTTCTAAGTTACTAAATGCAAAAGGCCAGTTTTGGTCAATCAAACAGGGTACCTGCTGAATAGAACCGAGTATATACCTCCCATGTCTGGAGTGGTGCAGGACATGGTCAAATAGTACGCCCGAACTCTTTTACTGCATCTATGAAAGTGTACAGTCAATAAGGCTTCCCCGTCTTCCTAACAATCCCCGAAACGAATGAACGTTTAGGGCATCGAGTCGACCAGGCAGGGGGTTGAAGAACAATGCACGTGCATGCGATAATGCAAAGGAGAAATACATATTAAGAACCAATGATGTTTTCAAATCTAGCCATCTTATTTGATTTTATAAACCAGTCCCCAGCAGAGTCGCCAAAAAATACTGTGGCACCGATATTTTTGGGGGTTATTTTGAAAAGCATTTCAAAAATAAGAGAATTCAAAGATGTTTGAAAAATATCTTAACACCTTGAAAATTAAATTTTAAAAATTCTTTTTTGTTGAAAATGGAGTCGCCACTTAGTTTTTGAGAAAAACTAAGAAAAATAAAAAATGACTACTAATCTTTAAAACGTTAATTAGAGAAAAAAAGGGTTTGGGGGCTAAGGTACGAATCAAGAAAAGTGTTAGGTACCCTGTTCGCCCAGCCGTAAGGTTGGGCCTCTACTAATCATCATTTGTTCTTTAATATGATTTTTTAAGTGCATGCAAATAAAAAATGTGGAGGCAAAGAAGGGACATTTAAAATCAAATATGGAAAATACATAAGATGTGTACATAGAATACCAAATAAAATATGTAACGACTCAGTACAGACCTTAGTTGTAACAACCCTATTGATAATGACCCATGTAATGACCCTGCTCAGACCCTAGTGTTAGTGACGGATAGTCCACGAGACCATAGAACACAGAAGTTGTTCAGAACTCTAAGTTCGGCCTGAAAATCCCAAAAAGGCCTAAAACTAAGGCAACAAAACCTTAGCACTTGGAGAATCTCCTAACATTCTAAATGAGGTAAATATCATGAAATAATGAATTAAAAATCAAAAATCCTCATAAATAGGGTAAAATGACCGTTTTGCCCCTAATACAGTAAAAAGCCTTAAAAATCTAAATTTTGACATATGGATACCCTTAATCAAGGATTTATGTACAATTAAGTAGTAAAGGATAAAATAACATCAAAAATAACAAAAATACCCCTTAGTGGCCGACCACCTTGGGATGTGTGCTAAAAAGTGACTTTTTGCATCTTTTTTTCTTTAAATGATGAGAAATGTATTAAATGAAGCATTATGATGATCCCAAACTTGTTAAACAAGTAATATACCTAATAATATAGTGTAATAAGTTAACAAAAGCAAACAAATTATTATTGAATTTCATACACAATAAAATAAGTCAAAAAGTCATATATTGCTAAAACAACTTAATTTGACTTAAAAAATTACATCTATTTAATCAATTGCTATGGAAATTATGATAATACATGAAAATATTATATTTTTCATAAACATACAAAAATAGTAAGTCTCAGTAGGAAAAGACATTAAAAAGATACATCAAATTAACTTTTAATGGATTTTCTTACACAATATGGGCACGAAAACTGAGGCAAACCCTTTGATTGATGGGGGATCAGATTTTTGTCCTCTAGAAAGCCACCTAGCTACTTTTAGCTTCCCTAAATCTAAATTTTAGCCTCCAAGAATCAAATCAACTTAAATCAAATTCAAATCACATTAATTGAAATGAAGAAAAATGAAGCTTTTGTGTACTTTTTGTCTCCCCTTGTCCCCTAGCCTTTGCCTATTTAAACTAAGCCCAAACACCTCTTCTCCCATTGAAAATTTTGTCTAAGAGAGTGAGGGACCAGACCTTCAATTGTTCTTAAGGTATTCCATGAGTTGAGGAAGAAGAAAGAAGAAAAAAGAGAAAATCGGGAAGATTTACGAAAGCTAAGTTCAAATCAATCCTCCACCATCCTTTGATCTCTCAAACATGTAAGTAAAACCTCTAAACCTTGTATTTAATATCCCTCAACCCATCTCTTCAAACACTCTAAAAATCAAGAACTGAAATCGAACCGAAAAGGCGTTGTAGTTGGAAACTTAGGGGCTGTTTTGATTATGAGTGATATAAGATGTTGTTGTATGTTGTTATCTTTGAGTTTGATGATCTCTAAGTGTGCTGGTGCCTTGATATTTAAGGTTGAAACACAAGCATGAAAAGAAATAGAACAAAAACTTGACATGACACAAGTACAAGACCTAAACCCTAAGAGGCTTGATTTTTAAGGACTTTGATGTTTCTGCCCTGAGATTTGAAATACCATAACTCAATGTAGAAAATTGATCTAAGCATGATTGTTATGTCCAGAGTTAGATTTCTGTGTTATCTTTTATCCAAAGTTGGTTTCTATTCATTTTCATAACCAGAACTCAAGATATTGCAATTTTATCAAAGTGTGTCATTTTCTGACCATTCAATACTACCGACTTGGAAACCTTAGTTTAGAATGAGATCCGAAATTTAGTCATATGCAAGTTGTAAATAACATGTATATCTATCTACCGATCACAAATGAGAATAAAGTATTGAGGTTTGATAGGTCAAAACCCATTTTAAAGACTCTGTTGAATTTCAGCCTCCAAGGAACATTATGTCACATATTTTTATATAGCTCAAAATCCCTATTTTGAGTGACCTATTCCAAAAGTGATCTACATGAACATTGTAGATAACATATTGAAGTATGTTTTGCCCAAAAATCAGACCTTAAATTCTTGGGATGATATCCCAAAATCGTTTCAAACCCTCTGTCCAAAACCGGCTCTGCTGAATTTTGGTGACTGACAGAACCTACTTTTTAAAATGGCAAAAAAGTCTAACTTGTTGCAAACAATTACCCTTAGATCTAAACATGAAACTTGTAGGGGACTTGTTAAAATAGAACATTAGAATAAATGGGCTCATTTGGACTTCATTTGATAACCCAAAATCGAGAGCAACAGAAGCTAGTTTTTGGTAAAAATCTGGAGAAAGTGCTGAACCGTTTTTGCTTAGGATGAAATGTTCACCCTTTGCCTTACGATTTGGTCTTGGTGTTAAACATGAGAGTTGTAGAAAATATTTTTATCTAAATGGTGTATAAAAATTATAGCCTGATCCCATGTCTAGATACCCCAAAACGTTATCGGCTCTTTTAATTTAATACTTGATTTTGGCCTTAAAATTGCTAAGTGTATGTTTGAGTACCTATCACTATGAGAACCGAGTTTTTGTATTATGATTGATTTGAATTAGTTGATTAGTGATTTTAAGAGAACATGTGATGATTTAGAACCCATGTTATCCTATTTGAATCATATCTTGAAAATTGTAATTCATGCTTCACATACTTGTATCTTTTGCTTTGCGCGTTATACCATGAATCTTGTCATACTAGTTGATGCCATACTATAAATAATTGTTATTGAGTTCCATTATTGACATTGTCACTTGTATCCTGGCATATTGGAGTCCATCTGTGCAAACCGTTGTTGGGATGGGCTGTGTTGAGATTATCCTTCTTGGTTCTAAGTCTATAGCGTCCCTGGTTGCCATTTTCGAAAATATTTTGATTTTTACACCCTGGGTGCGTCCTCGGTGTTGGAAACGATTTTGGCTTGTACTCCCTAGGTGTGTCCCCGGTGTTACAGAAATGGTTTATGAATAATGTTGGGCACCATGGGTTCGTCGCTAGCATTCTGGTTTCAATAACTTCGACATTGGGTAATTTGGAGATAACCTAATTCGGCTGGCCTCATCCTACTGTGGTGGTAATTCAGAGGGAGCCTAATTTGGTTGACCTAATCCCATTGGGTAAGTAGGAGAAAGCCTAATTCGGTTGACCTAATCCCACTACGGTGGTAATTCGGAGAAAGCCCAATTATGGATGTCCTAATTCCCTAATCCTGGCACTTTGCTTTGGATAATTCGGAGATAACCTAATTTGGCTAACCTAATCCCACTGTGGTGGTAACTCGGAGATAGCCTAATTCGGTTGAACTAATCCCATTGAGTAATTCGGAGGCCTTAATTCGGCTGACCTAATCCCACTGCGGTGGTAATTCAGAAAGAGCCCAATTTTGGCAGACCTAAACCCTTCATCTCGATACTTTGTATAATGTGAACGTCTCTTGAATTCTCGTAGACTTTAGGTTAACACCGGCGAAGGCATCACCCATCTTAAGGTGGGTTGTGTGCGCACATAATTGTCAGGCCCGGATAAGGGTGGCTGAATAATTAGGTGGCTGCCCCCCACGCCGTTGCCATTGAGTAAAACAGCTGTGGCATGAAGCCAAGCAACGCATTTACTATTCGCAACGAGGCGCGATGATGGCTTTGGTGATCAATTTGTCCAATAAAGTCTACTCTGGCGATTCCCGGCGTGGAATTTCTGTTATTATCTGGGTGCATTTTGGGTTGGGCATTTGCATTTCATACACGCATGTTTATTGACTTGTCTACTATCCTGTCATAAATTTGACCGTCTCCTTAACTATAAACTGTACTGGGTATTTTATTGTATGTGTTGCGGTGAATTTTGTGCTGTGAGATTAGTTAGAAGGTTAGAGTGTTTTGCTTCTGGTCCTTGGCTCATGGCATTCGTGCCACAGGTGAGGAGGAGTTCTTGGAGGAAGTCATCTCAGAGGGAGAAGAAAAGTTTGAAGAACAGGGCGAGTTCCAAGTGCTCTTGGTTTCTGCTGATGCATTCTGAGGAGTCGAGACTTCTGCTTTTATGTTTATATTTAGTTCTCTCGTGCTTGGTGTAATTGTTGAAATTTTTTGGTGAAAGTGTAATATTTAAGTACTTTGAACAGTTCAGAACTCCTTTATGATGTAATAACTAACGTATGTAAATATGAATGAATGGCTAGAATATCCCTTTATTTATATTTATGTATGTCCCGACGTGCCTGGAGGACGGGACATCACAGTTGGTATTAGAGCTTAGGTTTAGTGAACCTTCAGGCCTTGGGTTATGGGAAATCATGCATTATGTCGCGTTGGAGCTCTGTAGGATGCGTTGTATTACTAATAATTATTATCTATACATTATAAGAACTAAAATCTTCTATGCCTGAGTCTTATAGTAAGTCGTGTTTGTAGACACCCCAACTTGACCCCGCCTAATTTTAGATGAATCCGATGATGAAAACAGATAGAATAGTGCTTCCGTACGATCCTTAGAAAGTGATCCAAGCTCGGTATTTGAACTCGGAACCTTCAAACCAATGAAATTTTAACGAACCATCGAAACTTGCTGCCCAAGTAAGGCGACCGCCAACTCTCGTCATGGCGCCCGCCATAGAACTTTGTAGAAACTCTAGCCCAAAGTGGTGACCACTACTTTTCATCATGGCGACTGCCATCTTCCATTGTGGCCACCGCCATAAAATTTTGTGGAACCTTCCAAAAACATGGCGACCACCAACTTGCATTGTGGCGACCGCCAACTTCAAATGGCCTGACGTGTCCCTTAAATGTGGCAGTATCTCATTGGATGAAGAATTCCATAAATCTCGTACCCCAGCGTACGTTTTCAGAACGAATTTTTGAGTGAGAGAGACTCTGCCGATATACCGAGCGATTCCGAGCCCCGATGCCGAAGCCTTGCTGAGATACCGAGCCCCGAACCTCCAATACCTACATTGAAGCCTACATTACTTGGATCACCATCCGAGGATTGGACCATTGAAGCACAATCCCCGACTTGAGGATTCCGCTATCCAGGTACCTCGCTTAGATCCCCGGTCTTACTAACCCTATTCTCTTTCTTTTAGGGTGATGGGTTATATCTAATTTCAATTCATGTATTCTTTTTGTTTACATAATTAATCTTGTCATAATTACATTGCTTCATTTAATTTGGTTACTTTAATTTCTTAGTTTACACTTTTACACTAAGCACATTATCTTTTTTTTAATTAATTCATTAGTTAGTGCTAACATCAATTAACAATACGATTAAATAATGTCGTCATTGTTATAATATAAAGTACTTACATAAAAATGGTTGTAATTATCAATATTACATCCATTTATATTCTAGTATTTTATTTTATTTTATTTTTTTAAAATTAATGTTCAAGAATAATTTACTTTCCTTTTCTTTTAATTAGTCTAATATCCTTTTTACTAACATTTCATCTTATTTCACTCATTTTTCTTGTACCATTAATTTAATGCTTCATTTTAATTCTTAGCTTTTATTTTCTTTCCTAGCATTCCACTTCATTTTTATGTAATAATTAATTTGTTGGTTCATTTTATTTTCTTTATTAGTTAAATGTTCCTTTTTTTTTAGCTTAATTTTCTTCTATTGCATTGGTTATTTTCTTTTCATTTCTTTCTTGTAATTTTAGTGTAATGCTTTAATTTTTATTTTCTCTTCTTTTTATCTTCTTTTATTATTTATTTTGTTTTCTTTAAATACCAATGCTACATTTTCTCTGCTTTCTCTTTAATATTAGTTTAAAAGTTTCTTAACTAGAATTAATCTAATTTTCTTTTTGTTAACTTCTATTTTTCATTTTCATTTTTTTTTCTTTTAACAATAGTGTAATTTTTTTTCTTCCTAAGTATTTTACTATTAGCTTTATTTTCTTAAAAATATCCCATAGCTTCATTCCATTTTTCTAGTACTTATCTTATTTTTCTTTTCTTTTCTTTTCTTTTATTAAACTTAAAAATCATAAAAAGCCCCCCTTTAAACTAGATTTTATCTTTAAAGTATAATTTTCTTT
>JAUMHN010418776.1:0-13492 GCA_032360265.1 Heliamphora ciliata
CCTATTTAATTAATTGCTATCAAAATTATGATAAATCATGAAAAGACTAAATTAATTATAAACACATTAATATAATAGGTTTTAGTAGGTTAAGATATCAAAAAGATACAAAAAATTAATATTTTATATATTTTCTTGCACAAAATAGTGCCAAAACCAAATTTAATCATTAAAATAATGCAAAAAATGACTTTTAAGCTTCCCCAAACAGTCCAGACGAATTCCCATCTGCACAACCTGAAAATATCTCTTACACAATCCCTTAATAAAAGCTAACCTCCCATGCAACCAATCATAATTAAGAAAAAATAAAATTTTCTTACACAAATATAATTAAACCCACCTTTTAATATTCTATAAAGAGGGCCCTATCTCCCTATCTCCCACTTCTTCCCTTCATTTTCGGCACAAGAGAGGGAGAGCAACCACAAAAAATATCCTAAATGTTCTAAGAGAGAAGAAGGAGAAAAGAAGGAAAAGGGAGCTAGGAAGGTTCAAGGTGTGAGCATTAAAACTAAGTCTCACTCTTCTTCAACCTTTTGAGCATCAAATAAGGTAAGTAAATCCCTTAAAACCTTATGATATTCTCTCATAAAATAGCTCTCAATCCATCTCTATAAACAACCCTAAGAATAAGAAACAAATATTAACTCAAAAAGGCATCGTAGAAGTAGTTTGTGGACAGTTAGTGTAAGATTAAACCTTACATGTGCTTGCATGTAAATATTTTTGAGTTTTATGGCTTGAATATGTTCTGTAGTTTTGGTTTGTATGAGTCTAAGATATGCATGCAAAGAAAATACATCAAAAATACACACAACATGAGCTAAGCTATCAAAACCCTAAATAACCTGATTTTCTAGGCATGCAAACTTTCTGCCACGAACTTTAAAATAACACAACTAATTGTAGAAACATGATCTTAAAGTTATTTTTATATCTAGATATAGATTTTTAAGTTCTCTTTCATACAAAATTAGTTTGAAGTGATTTGGTTGAATAGAACTCCAGATATACCATTTTTACCAAAGAGCCATATTTTGACCACTCTGAGTTACAGACCTTAAAACCCTAAGTTAGAGTGAGAACTAAGCTTGGGTAAAAATATAAAACTTGTAGAGGACATGTTTATCTTACTATTGACCCAAAATGAGCTAAAAATACAAATTCTTGATAGGTCATAACCTTTTCCAAAGTCACTATTGTGACGCAGTGACTGGCAGAGCTCTCTGTCACACCTTTTTGTGAGACTAAAATCCTAAATTTTTAATAGCCAAATCTAAATGTGGTAAATATGAAAAATGTAACTAACATATCAAACTAAATATTGACAAAAAATCAGCCCAAAATACCCCTCGGATAGTACCCCAAAGGTTTTGAACATTCTCTGTTAAAAACTTATTCTCCAGACCCTTTTTAGGCTGACTGAACCTATTTTGTAAATTGAACAAAATCACTAACGTTTTTCAAACAAGTTGCTCTAGCACAAAACATGAAAGTTGTAGGGAACACCTTAAACTAATATTTCCCAAAAATCAGACCCATTGCCGTTGAATTGATGCCCCAAAATCATGGCCAAAAGAGACCCAATTTTTGCATTTTTCTCTGTAAAGTGCTGAACGGTTTTTACTTAAATAAAACAAATAACCTTTTTGCCCTATGATCTGACCTTAGTGTTAAACATGAAAGTTGTAGAAAATAATTTTATATAATTGGAGTTCAAATTTTAGAAATTAAATTCATGTCTAAGTACCTTAAAACACTATTGCAACTTTAAAATTAGCGATTAAACATTTACCTAAATTTCGCTTAATGTACGAATGGCGTGTTACTTTGTGAAACTTGAATATATGGACTTTATATGAACTAAGTGAATAATTGGTGTATGAAAATGATGATTTTGTTGAAATGAATCCATGCCGATAGTTCGATCCTAGTCACATATGCCATGGTTTATGCTTCGCATGCTTATACTCTATGCTTTAGCAGAATGTATCCTGTGCCATATCATACTTACATGCCATGTTATAATTAATTGTACATGAGAAGTATATTGCACATCATGAGTATTCTTACATTGTATCTTGAGTTATCGGAGTCTCTTTCGTACCTATCATTTTGGGTTGAGTTATAAGAAAATTGTTCTTTCTGTGGTTGTGGATCTAGGGCGTCCCTGGTTGCCATATTTAAAAATGAATTAGGAGATTGTTTATGATAAAAAAGGGAGATTAGGCATCATGGATTCGTCACTAGTTTTAATTAGACTTTGGGTTGATGCTTAATGAGTATCTTGGTCCTTAAGGTGGGATAGGTTGACCTGGAATAAGGATGGACAAAATTGGATAAAGGCCAGTCCCCACGCCGTTGCCATTGCATAAAACGGCTAAGGCATGTAGCCAAGGTGAGGGTTTACCTTTCGCAATGAGGCGAGGATAGGTTCGGTGATCATGTCCTATCAAGTCTACTCTGTAATTTTCGGCGTGGAATTCATGATATTGTTCTGAAAGTACGTTGGGTTAGGCAACTGTATTGCATTCATCTGCATCACACACTTGCACAATTGTTCTTATATATGCTTGCCCTGTTAAAAATGATAAATTGTCTGTCTCTTTACCCTTAAAATTGTATTGGGTATTATATGATATGTATTGTAAGATATTTTGTTGTGATTTTGTTTGACAGTTTAGGAAATTTGCTTCTGGGCTTTTGGCTCATGGCATTCGTGCCACAGGTGAAGAAGAAGAAGAATATGTTGAAGACGGTATGTTCGTAGAAGAAGAAGATTTCGAGGAATGAGGTGAGTGGCAGGAGCCAGTCAACCCCAACAACACCGCTTGAAGACGCAGAATTTCCTCTTTTTGCTCTTTCGTTCGGTCTCCACGAACATTATTGTAAATTCTTGTTAAACTTTCTAGATGACTGTAATTATTAAGTATTTTGAACAAGTTTCGAACCTTTAATAATGTAGTAATTATCGTATGTAATTATGAATGCATGGCTAGAATATCTCTCTTATTTATAGTTACGTCTGTCCCGACGTGCCCAGAGAACGAGGCGTCACAATTGGTATCAGAGCCTAGGTTTAGTGAACCTTTAGGCTTCGGGAGATGGGAGATTACGAGTTTTGTAGCGTAGAAACTCTGTAGAATGTCTGTACTATTAATTTATCACTTATAATTTTAACAACTTAAAATCTTTACCTTAGGATTTTCTCTATCTTTTCTTCTTAAGATGGCGTCCGACGCAGAATCAGCCAGAGAACCATGGGCAGCACCGGAACCTGAAGACTCAGATCCCAAAAAAGATCCAGATGAAGAAACTGCTGAAGAGTAAGACCAGGTAGACGTATTTTCGTTAGCATGAATGTTTCCAGACAAGTGGCCAACTTAGGGAGAAGGAGAGGTCGAAGAAGTAGGAGTAAATGAGGAACCAGATGTAGTAGGGGACGTGGCAGACTTCGAAGCAGACGATGAGGAGGAACTTGAGGACAACGATGAGAACGAGGAGCGAGCCATCGCTTTCATTTATGATCTACTAGAGGTGCCCCCGCCTAAATCAGATGACGACAAATAGACAGATACGACAATCTACTTGAGTCGCCAAGACTATTCCAAGGACTACCATATTGGCGAGTGGGTTTATGCCCAAGTATTCTCGAAAAGTACAAAGAAGTGGAGGAAGTCGAAATCTTTCCTCGATTTATAGGTCTGTTAAAGGTTCTAGAGAAACACGACGAGACAGCATACCGAATGGAAGTACCGCCAGGGTTTAAGGGGTGACTCGGAGATTTGGTAAAGACCCGATGGCTGTAGATGGCAATGCCGAGAGATAAACGAGGGATAGTTGACCTACGCAGCTCAGATATCAACTTTGATGATCCGAAGACTTATGAAGAGGTACCGGTGGCCATCACAGACAGAGCTTGTAGAGGGTTAGGGAATGTTTGGTATATGGAGGTCCAGTGGTGTTACTACGGCATTTACGAAGCGATTTGGGAACGCGAGACAACTGTCCGCCACTTCTATCCACGTTTGTTTGTTTAGGTTTTAGTACGCTAGGTGCTGTACTTTTTGTCTTGTTTAAAAGTTGTGTGAACTTTTTAAGAACCTTATACCAATTACGTGTTTGAATGAAAGGCAGATATTTATTATTGAATTCTTCATAAGCTATCTCATAATCTCAAAATAAATTTCACAAGATCTCAAAACATGAAAACAATTAAGAATGGAAACAATCCCCAAATCTCAACACTCTCTTAGGATGGCTAATAAACAATCAAACCACCGACAAGTTAACTAACCCTTAGATGATAAAGCACTCAGAGTAGCCTAAGTTTTGCGAAAACCACCATTAAAATCCTGTAACTTCACCCTTATGAGTTTCTTTTCCCAAACCCCTATATCAACTATTATACCCGGTTAAAATTCTTTGCTTCTAAAACACCGATCCTTAACAATATTACCCAGTATAATTTGAGAAATTTGTCCTAGAAAATACCCTTATTCTTGAAATTTTCATTGTTGAGCCATGTCCAGATGATGGCTAGCACTCACGTTTGATTGTCCTTCAATGCAAGTCATCATCCTTGAACTAACTCTTTATTCATAGAACTCAATATCATTCGATATTGCCAAGACCCTCTACCATCATTCATTTCCCCTGACTTCGACACTACATCCGACTGAATCAATTTTGTGAACTCTTAGAATCCCAACCTGGGGAGTCGACTCGAATGCTTGAATTGAAGTACGTTAGGCCAACGTAACTTTAGAGAAAATATCTAGTTTGGCTACCCATTGCTTAAACGTATCTTTTGTCAAGGTCTGATGTTACACAGATTAATCCCGAGAACCTCCTCTTTGTACTATTCATTAATTGTTGATACATCTAAGCTTCAATCGATTGCTCAACCTAAGTCAACGGTGATCGCTTTAACTGTGACCCCTCGCCTTAATTCAACCTATCCCTGAACTATTTGGATTCCACCCTAAAATATTCTAACCCCAGTTGCATCTCGTGCTCATACCATTTAAAAATTCTCAGCTAAGCACTTACCTATTCACTACCTTATGATCACCTTCTCTAAAACCAGTAAGACTGAGCTGACCATCCTTATCAAACTCCACGTGTGTTTTGTCCGTCAATCTTCAAAATCTTACCCGTAAGTTTGTGAGGGACGACGATCGTCAGGATATTATGTTACTAGGCTTTGACGCTTGCACGAAAGACTAGAACAATGCACAGGAGCCTCTTAACACCTCTTCGAATCGTGGGGTAATCTTTCCTCAACCTAACGACTTAAAGTACAATCGACGTCCACGTTTAATAAAGTTTTAAAAATCGAGACCCCCGACAACAGGAATGGTTAAGTAAGGGTTTATTCAACTAACTACATCTTCGTAAGGGACCCAACAAATAGAATTATGCCATCAATAACCTACAGATAGGAACAACAGTTTCACACCAAGGGACTTATAATGCTACCATGTGACAGAATTAAGACTTTTTAATACTAGTTCATAACGAACCCACACATCCAACAAATCGAGAAGCAAAAGGTTCCTACTAACAATAAGGAAGTGGAAAATAAGAGACAATCTCGAACTTAGGATACCCTTAGTATGCAAGTAACGAAATAATATCTGTACGTATCGGCACTCATGTCGATTTTTCCCACCAAAATGTTAGGATTCGAATCTTGCCATCCCCACCTTCAATGAGAAAATTTAACGACAACAATGAGCATCAGGAGCCCGATGGAGATTAACCGGCAACCCACAATGGATCACATGACTCGATTATTGTCTCAGACCACTTTTTATCACAATTCAATTGCCTTAGAGTGACCGACCATCGGAGAGAAACGATCCAGTCAATGAAAGAGACATCTAAACCCTACGTACCAATACGTGAAGGACAAACAGCAAAAGCTAAGAGAAACGGCACAACACTTGGAAAGACTAAATAAGGACGAAGGTATATGATTACGAACTTTGTCACCAAGATTGTCAAGTTCGCCTCAAGAGCACGATAACATTCGGGTTGTAATGAATTACCTTAATAAGGCCGCTCGTTTTCTATTGGTTAAACCTCACGACACATCGATAGCTACAAGCAAAAAGAATATCCATGAGATTTTACACCAACATAAGTTCTCTACCATACCTAACAAACCCCGCATCTCGCTTAGGCAGTCTAAACACTCGATTTTAAACCATCAAGAGTATGTTAAGAGTATGCATAAGGGAAATTAAAGAAAACCTTTATCTTCGGTCCAAACATGCTTACAACAAACAACTCCTAAGCTAGCTTTTACAACCATATGAGGTTTTGTGTGAGCACAATACTACGAGATTATCCATATACGGAATAGAAATAGAAAGGAACTGATTGGTTGAAATAGATCTCTGCTAGTCAATAAAGTGAGACCTAGAATGCAATAACAAAAATTCATACAAAACCCAAAATAGTAGCCATGCATTGATAATCTATAGTAAAGAACAATAGAATCTCATTGGATAAGACTTCTCACACTAATAAACAGACTGAGTGTCATGCTTTCACCATATAAGTAGAACCAACTTTATCAAACTGTTCAATGACCCCTTTTCTCCTTTACTCTTTCCAAAAGATGGTAGAACAAAGACAGAACCACATGAACTTAGTGGGAGTAAATGGAATCAAGGAAGAAGTAAACGTCCTGAGCCTAGCACAAGTCTTGCAAGATCTAACAACCAGGAAGGATCATAGTACTTATCGGACCTAAGGATATAAAATATCCCAACACCTGAGAAGAAGAATTTTTCCCGAACAACAGAGGTTTGGATTAAGGCCACGAAGCAACAACAAACAACAGTGAGAGCTTGTTATAAGTGCAACTAGCCAGGGCTTAAGATGAGGCTTTGCCCGTTGAAAAGTGGAGAAGATAATCAAGGAGGACCACTACGGAAAAATAAGAAGATCACGCGCTTGGAACCAAACTCTTAAGGTGACCAAAAGGAACAACTAGGAAAAGGGATACCAAAATTAATAATCTATTATCAATGCCGAAAGCTTGGACATAAAAGATCTGAGTGCCCACTACAAGAATATTAAACTACAAGCACCGTCAACCAGAACAAAGCTGCAAGGATCAAACAAATTTGTTGTAGCAAGAAACAAGTGGGTTAAAGAAGGTGGTGCAACTTGACCAACCAGAGAGCGATGAGGGGAGTGTCCACCATTCATAAGAGACAAGCTCAATAGTCTGCTTTAATTGCAATAAATACAGACATGGAAAGTTTGGATGATCTCTACCAAGGGAAAGAAACTACAATATTCGTCAAAAGAAAATAGGCAGTTCAGGAAGAATGATACAACTTGACCAACAAGAGAATCAATGAGAAGAAGGCTCATCTTCTGAAGAAAAAAAATGAGTATTCATTAATGATTGGAGGTACGCCTGAATTCGCAAACTCTAAGATATACGTTAGTTAGACTTGTTGCAATGTCCCGATAAAGGATACATTTAAAGAACAAAGGCTTTTAGGTTAGCACTAGTCAAACAGCTCCCACGCCACGAATATGCGACGTGATCTTTGAAAAATTGTGTAGTTGTCAGCTTAAGATTTTAGTGAGATTAAACAACCATTATCCAGAGTGATACACAAATAAACCCGACCTTGTCCACACCCTCAATAACGAACGACTCAAGTAAACAAGGACAACGACTTCGAAAAGAAGAAAAGCAAGTAATCATTCACAACCTTTTGCACGAAATTTCAAGGACAAAATTTATTTAAGGGGGGGTAGATTGTAACACCCCGGCCCGGACCTTAATAGTAACCACCCAGATTGTAACAACTCGTGTTAGCAACTCAACCCAAACCCTAGCTTTAGTGATAGTTAGTTGACAAAATCATAGGTCGCTAGAAGGATGAAAACCCTAACTCCACCCGAAACCCTAATTTGACTCGAAAATCCTAAAAAAATCAAACACTCAAAGGCAAAACCCTGATACTCAGAAGGGTTTCGTGATAGTCTAAATTAAGTAAATAACATAAAATATAAAATTAAAAATTAAAAATTAAAAATTCTTATAATTAGGGTAAAATGACCATTTTGCACCTAATACAGTAAAAAGTCTTAAAAATCTAAAATTTGACACATGAATACCCAAAATTAGATATTTATATACAATTAATTAATAAAAGATAAAATAACAACAGCACTGATAAAAATACCCTTGCACGATTGGCTACCTAGGGAATTGTGTCCAAAAAGCTATTTTTTGCCTTTTTAAGTTTAAAAATGAAAAAAATATGTATAAATTAAATATTATTACGACATAATACTTTTTATACAAGTAATATACATAATAATATAATAATATAGATTAACAAAAGCAAACAAATAATTATTTAAACTCTCTACACAAAAAATAAGTCAAAAAATTAATTTTTGTCAAATTAGCTTAAATCGACTTAAAAGCCTACACCTATTCAATTAATTGCTATCAAAATTATGTAAATCATGAAAAGACTAAATTAATTATAAAAACATTAATATAATGAATTTTAGTAGGTTAAGATACCAAAAAGATACATAAAATTAATATTTTATGCATTTTTTTACACAAAATGGTGCCAAAACTAAATTTAATCTTTAAAATAATGCAAACATTGACTTTTAAGCTTCCCCAAATAGCCCAGCCAAATCCCCATCTGCACAACCCGAAAATATCTCTTACACAATCTCTTAATAAGAGCTAACCTCCCATGCAACCAATCATAATTAAAAAGAATTTAAATTTTTTTACACAAACATAATTAAACCCACCTTTTAATATTCTAAAAAAAGAGTCCTATCTTCCAGTTCTTCCCTTCATTTTTGGCCACAAGAGAGGGAGAGCAACCACAAAAAATATCGTAAGTGTTCTAAGAGAGAAGGAGAGAAGTAGAAAGAGGGAGCTAGGAAGGTTCAAGGTGTGAACACTAAAGCTAAGTTCCACTCTTCTTCAACCTTTTAAGTATCAAATAAGGTAAGTAAATTCTCAAAAATCTTCTGATATTCTATCATAAAATAGCTCTCAATTCATCTCTATAATCAACCCTAAGAATAAGAAACAAAGATTAATTACCAAAAAAAGGAAACAAATATTAACTCAAAAATGCGACGTAGGAGTAGTTTGTGGACTGTTAGTGTAAGATTAAGCCTTGCATGTGCTTGCATGTAAATATTTTTGAATTTTTGTATATTCTGAAGTTTTGGTTTGTATGAGTATAAGACATGCATGCAAAGAAAATACATCAAAAATACATACAACATGAGTTAAGCTATCAAAATCCTAAATAACCTGATTTTCTAAGCATGCGAACTTTCTACCACAAACTTTAAAATAACACAACTAATTGTAGAAAAATGATCTTAAAGTGATTTTTATGTCCAGATCTAGATTTTTTTAAGTTCTCTTTCATAAAAAATTAGTGTGAAATAATTTCGTTAGGTAAAATTCCAGATATATCCTTTTTACGAAAGAGTGCTAGATTTTAACCACTCTGAGTTGAAGACCTAATAACCCTAAGTTTGAGTGAGAATCGAGCTTGGGACAAAACATAAACCTTGTAGAGGACATGTTTATCTTACTTTCCACCAAAAATGAACCAAACATATGAAGTCTTGATAGGTCAAAATCTTTCTCAAAGTCACTGTTGTGACTTAGTGACTAACAAAGCTCTCTGTAACACCTTTTTGTGAGATCAAAACCCTAAGTTTTTAATAGCCAAATCTAAAAGTGGTAAACATAAAAAATGTAGTTTACATATTAAACTAAATACTGAGCAAAAATCTGCCCAAAATATCCTTGAATAATATCCCAAAGATTTTGAGTATTTTCTGTTAAAAACTTATACTGCAGGCCCCTCTTAGGCTGACTGAATCTATTTTATAAATTGGCTAAAATCACTGACTTTTTCCAAACAACTTGCTCTAGCACAAAACATGAAATTTGAAGGAGACACTTTAAACTAAAATCTCTCCAAACATCATACCCATGGCCCTTGAATCGATGTCCCAAAATCGTGGTCAGCAGAGGCCCAATTTCTGCGTTTTTCTCTGTAAAGTGCTGAATGGTTTTCACTTAAAGAAAATAAATGACCTTTTTGCCCTAGGATCTCCTTATTGTTAAATATGAAAATTGTAAAAAATAATTTTATCTAATTGGTGTTCAAATTTCAAAAATCAAATTCATACCTAAGTACCTTAAAACACTATCGTAACTTTAAAATTAACGATTAAACATTTACCTAAATTTGGCTAAGTTTACGAATGGCGTATTACTTTGTGAAACTTAAATCTATGAATTTTATATGAACTTGGTGAATAATTGGTATATGAAAATAATGATTTTGATGAAATTAACCCATGTCGATAGTTCAATCCTATGTCACATAAGTTATGGTTTATGCTTCGCATGCTTGTACTCTATACTTTAGCAGATTGTACCCTGTGCCATACCGTACTTATATGCCATGTTATAATTAATTATACACGAGAACCATATTGTACATCATGAGCATTCCTATATTGCATCTTGAGTTATTGGAATCTCTTTCGTACCTATCATTTTGGGTTGGGTTATATGAAAATCATTCTTTCTGTGGTTGTGGATCTAGAGCGTCCCTGGTTGCCATATTTGAAAATGAATTAGGAGATTATTTATGATAAAAAAGGAGGATTAGGCACCATGAGTTCATCACTAGTTTTAAATAGACTTTGGGTTGACGCCTAACGAGTATCTTGATCCTTAAGGTGGGATAAGTTGGCATGGAATAAGGATGGGCAAAATTAGATAAAGGTCAGTCCCCATGGCGTCGCCATTGCATAAAACAACTAAGGCATGTAGCCAAGGTGAGGGTTTACCTTTCGCAATGAGGCGATGATAGGTTCGGTGATCATATCCCATCAAGTCTACTCTGTAATTCCCAACATAAAATTTATGATATTGTTCTGAAAGTACGTTGGGTTGGGCAACTGTATTGCATTTATCTGCATCACGCACTCGTATAATTATTCTTATATATGCTTGCCCTGTTAAAAATGATAAATTGTCTATCTCTTTACCCTTAAAATTATATTGGGTATTATACGATATGTATTGTAGGATATTTTATTGTGAGTTTGTTAGACGGTTGAAGAAATTTACTTTTGAGTTTCGGCTCATGGCATTCGTGCCACGGGTGAAGAAGAAAAAGAATATTTTGAAGACGGTGAGTTCGTAGAAGAAGAAGATTTCGGGGAACGGGGTGAGTGGCAGGAGTCAGTTGACCCCAACAACACCACTTGAAAATGCAGAATTTCCTCTTTTTGCTCTTTCGTTCGGTCTCCACGAACATTATTGTAAATTCTTGTTAAACTTTCTAGATGACTGCAATCATTAAGTATTTTGAATAAGTTCTGAACCTTTAATAATGTATTAATTATCGTATGTAATTATAAATGCATAGTTAGAATATCTTTCTTATTTATAGTTACGTATGTTCCGACGTGCTCAGAGAATGGAGCATCACAACCAATATCATAGTTGTCGGTAAAAGTAATTATAATATTTTTAATTTTAATACTTTACCAACACAAAGAAATGTGTCATTAATGGTAAACTTTTTTGGATGCTTTCCTTCATTGCCAAATATTTATATGATTTTGTTGTGTTTGCAAATTTTTATGTAATATGGCGTTCAATCTCATTCAAAAATCACAAACACATATAATATGTAAATTCATTTCATGTACATTCCATTCAAATCAACATAAAACTTATATATCAAAATTTAAAAAGTAATCATGAATAGTGAATATCTCCAAAATCTAAAAATAATATTCAATCCAAAAATATATGTACTAGCCAAAAAGTTATCAAAATTTGACTGCATTCAATAAGCAATTCGTAACCCCATTGTATCCAAATATATTCACTAACTAATTATCTTAATATCCAAAAAAATACTTCAATCGAGAAGTTTTTTAAAATTTCATCTTTAATTTAGCCAAGAAAAATGGCATCATGCTCTCTACAAAATATGCCATCCTCATTTTTGCTATTTGGAACTAAACTTAGAAATCTAGTTGGATCAACGCTTGCTTTTACTTCCAACACTTGTAGAATGCTTTGAAATGTTTCCACTTTCTTTCGCAAAGTAATCACCTCTAGATCAGGCTCTTTAACCTATGTAGTGGATGAATCGGTGCTCTTATGGTTCCCTATACCCTTTACATAGGCAGACCTCTTTTCAAGCACCTGCATAGAAATCTGTTCTTCGAACAACGGTTCAGTGACATCTGGTTGTGATTGCTCAACAATTTTTGAAACTATTTCATCATGTAATTTTTTAAATTCATAAATTTATAGCACTTAACGTAATAAAATGCACATTAGGAATTTTTTGAAATTAAAATACTCGTACATACATGATGTTGTCAAGTTTTATCATTTATCCACACCTCTTTCTCATCCAAATGACGTATACGAGTCTCCTTAAACTTTTCTGCAATAGGTTGTTTTCTACCATTGTTCTTCTTAACCTATAATTGTTGGAAGCAAAACTGCTAAGATCATTATTTTTGTAAACGATTTTCGATAAAAAATTAACTGGACGGGCAAATGCCGAAATGGGCTCCAGATTAAATTTTTGACGAAGAACGATCAAATTAAAACCCGTGCAACCAAAGTTAATTTAAAAGAATACATTTTGTCGATTAATTCTTCAACTACGATTTGATTTCGAGTTGAAACTCCTGTCAGATCTTCTACTGTATTCTCTTACGCAATCCTCGAACGTCGTGTAGGCTACGGACAATCGAGAACTCGTACTGGCAGAATCCAGATATATTTAGTCTTGAGAGACAAAATATGATATATCATGTATGTAACTGGTTTAGCCTACCCGCATATATATAGGGGTACAGAAGGGACCTAGGAAGTAATTATGAGTAAGACTTCTAGTGGAACACAGATACCTACCAGCAGTTTTTGTAATTATGGAAAGACGCAGCAATTTTTTCCATTTCTAAAAAATATTGAATTACAGTTCACACCACTAAAGAATTATAATTGCACTCTGACCCGTAATCTCATGACTATCTAGCATTGAGCTCATGTTATTAAATACTTACCATTTCTCCCCACTTTAAGATTCCTGATACCCACCAATTAACTTTAATTTCTGATAATTTAATTTAATCGACATCTTGATATTTCTTAAGCCTTTCCGCTTAAATTATTTGACCGCCGAATAATTAAATCTACCTATAAGATTTGATCCGGTTAAAACTTATAAGCATCCTTAAGATGGTATCGTCAATCCCGATCTTTTATGGCGTGAATTCTGTTAATAATTAATATTTTCTATATAAATAATATCGCTATCCAACTCACCAAAAATATAAACCTATATAAGATCGCACCCTCTAATGAATCAAAATAACGAATATTAAATATACACAAATCAATAATTAT
>JAUMHN010418786.1:0-13491 GCA_032360265.1 Heliamphora ciliata
TAATTCTGAAATAATTATTGATTTGCATATATTTAATATTTATTGTTTTGATTCATTAGAGGGTGCGATCTTATATGAGTCTATATTCCTGATGAGTTGGACAGCGGTATTATTTATAAGGTAAATATTAATTATTGACAGAATTCAAGTCCCGATAGATCGAGATTGACGATACCTCCTTAAGGAAGTTTACAAGTTTTGACTCGGCCAAACCCTGCAGGTGCATTTGATTATCTGGCGGTCAAATAAGTTAAGCAGAAGGGCTTAAGAAATATCAAAATGTCGATTAAATTAAATTGTCAGTAATTAAATTTAATTGGCGGATATCAAAAATTTTAACGTGGGGAGAAATGATAAGCATTTAATAACAGGAGCTCAATGCAAGAAGATCTTGAGATTATGGGTCAAAGTGTAATTATAGTTATTTAATTGTGTGAACTATAATTCAGTATTTTATAAAAATTACAGAAATTGCTGCGTCTTTTCGTAATTGTAGAAATCGCTGGTAGGTATCTGTATTCCACTGGAAATCTTACTCATAATTACTCCAAAGGTCCCTGCTGTTGCCTTATATATATGCGAGTAGGTTGAACCAATTTAAAAAATCATGATATCATATTTTGTTTCTCAAGACTAAAGATATTTGGGTTCTGCCCGGTACAAGTTCTCGATAGTCCGTAGCCCACACTACATTTGAGAATCGCATAAGGGAATACAGTAGAAGATCTAATAAGAGCTTCAACTTGGAATCAAATCGCAGTTGAAGAATCGATCGACAAAAGGTATTCTTCTAAATTAACTTTTTGGTTGCTCGGGTTTTATTTTGATCGTTTGTCATCAAAAGTTTTATCTAGAGCCCGTTTCGACATTTGCCCGGCCAGTTAATTTTTTTACCAAAAATAGTTTACAAAAATAATGATCTTGGTAGTATTGCCTCCATCACATGATATCAAAATGAATAACAGAATACTTAAAACACATTTTCATGTTACTAGTCTCACAAAACCTCATGGCCATAACAACAGATCATGGTGGCAGTGACAAACAAACTAGCAGCCGTTATGTTTGTAGATCTAAAAAAGAGAGAAAGAGGGTATACATAATAGAGACCACGATCCATTTAATCTAGGCCAGATCTACCATTTACTTTGTAACACCCCGATATTTGGGAACGTTAAAGACGTAAATATATGCATAATTAGGGTTATTCTACTGATTCATTATAGATAAATAGAGTACTTAATGGCATAAGAAAAGTTCAAGTGCTTAACCAACCATTCAAAGTAAGTAAAGGTATTACAATCTTCTAACAAAGTGAGATATAGTATCTTGGATAAAAAGACTGAAGAACAAATTCTATTGCTCCCCAGGTGCGATGTCGAATCCTTGTGGCTCATCGTACCCTTCTTCTTCCAGATATTCAGGCTCTTCGTGATACTCCACTTCCTGTAATTCCTGCCCTTCACCTGTTGCGTAAACACCGTCAATCGAAGCTCAAAGTATACCCAAAGTCCTACCCAAGAAACCCAAAAGTAATCCACCAAAACCCACAATTATAAAGGTTTAAGCAATGATAATGTCACAAAAAGTAAACAAGTACAGAATTTACATTCAAGGAGGGTAATGCAATGCATGAGATGTATGTGCCCACGGCCTAACTTCCAATTGTACACTGATCGTGTGAACTCCACCCCAAGAATTTTAAGGAACAGAGTTTTTGGACAAATTGCACACTAAAGCTATCACAAAACTCGTCATTATGAATAATAACCACGTCACCCGGTTACATACCACAACTATTTTATTCAATCACAATAGCGTGGGGTCGGGGACCAATCCTAGGCCATATCTAGACACTCCCACCTTAAGAAGCGTAATCCTTCGCCAATGTCAACTCCAAAGTCCAAATTATAATGATAGCATGCTAGCGACGAACCCATGGTGCCCAACAATATTATTATCACAATTTCTATCATAATCCAATTCCATACACTAGTGACACACTCAGGGTGTTCACAGATAATACATGTCAAAATAATCACTACTGGTAACCATGGTCGTCCTGGATTTAGAATAATGAAAACAACTCTGACTTTCCAACCCACAACAATACATGATAGACTTCAATATGTCAGGATGCAGGTGACAATACCTATGATGTGCAATATGGATTTCAAGTATGACTATCTATAGCATGGCATCAACTAGCATGGAAAAATTCAAGGTACAACTACTAATCATAAAGTATAAGTATGTGAGGCACCGACTACAATTCTCAAGATACGATTCAAAACTTGTTGGCATGAGTTATAATTGTCATATATGTTGGAGGCAAAACTACGAAATTTTTTGTTTTTATAAACGATCACCTGAAAAAATTAATTGGGCAAACGCCGAAACGGGTTCTAGATAAAACTTTTTATGACGAACGATCAAAATAAAACCGGTGCAACCATAGTTAATTTTAGAAGAATATCTTTTTACCGGTCAAATCTTCAACTATGATTTAAATTCGAGTTAAAGCTCTTGTTAGATTTTCTACTGTATTCCCTTACGTGATTCTTGAATGTAGGGTGGGTTACAATATATCAAGAATGTCTACCGACAAAACTTGGACAGCTTTAGTCTTGGAAGACAAGTTATGAAACTGGTTCAGCCTACCTACATATTTATAGAACTATAGCAGGGACCTGTGGAGTAATTATGAGAAAAACTTCTAGTGGAACACAGATACATATCAGCGATTTTTGAAATTAAGCAAACCTCATAGCGGTATATGTAATTATGAAAAACTAGCAACGATTTTTACAATTTTCATAAAATACTGAATAACAGTTCACACTACTAAAAAACTATAATTGCACTCTAACCCATAATCTCAAGACCATCTTACATTGAGCTCTTGTTATTACATGCTTATCATTTCTCCCCACGTTAAGATTTTTTATACCCGCCAATTAAATTTAATTACTGACAATTTATTTTAATCAGCCTCTTAAAATTCCTTAAACCCTTCCGCTTAACTTATTTGACTGCTAGATAATCTAATCCACCTGTAGAATTTGGCCTGGTCAAAACTTATAAGCTTTTTTAAGAGGGTATCGTCAATCTCGATCTTTCGGGACGTCGATTCCGTCAATAATTAATATTCACCATATAAATAATATTGCTACCCAACACACCAGGAATATAAGTCCATATAAGATCTCACCCTCTAATAAATCAAAATAACGAATATTAAATATACACAAATCAATAATTATTTCAATATTAAGAGTATAATCACTATTCATAATAATCTTGAGTAGTGAATTAATTTATATAGTCAGTATAAAATTAATTACCCAATGTGTTCCCTTTAATACACACTAAGTATACTAACACAGAGAGTCGGAATAATAGACAACGCTATTATCTGTTCTCCGTAACTAAGACAAGTCTACCAAAACTCTGTGCTACAGTCGTACCAATAGTATGTCCATTTCCATCTAAACTGTGCACATAAAATTTATATTCTACAAGAACCTAAAATCTAATCTTCTATGTGTATGTCATACTCAACACACCAGATTAAAAATACTATATAGAATATTGGACATACATGCATAACATTAAAGACATGATACACATACATTACTCATAAAGACTTTCATAAAATAAAAAATTAATTTTATTAAAATAAAATTAAATACTAAAAATATGATTTTCAATATACCAACCTTAATAATATATTCACTTAGAAACGTATTTCCATTTATTCAAATCAATCAAAATACAAATTCGGGTCTCAGGATAAAAAGGTACTCAAACACACACATAACAACTTTAAGGCTAAGTTCAAATATTAAATTTAAAAGGACAGCTAAGTTTTAGGGCATCTAAACTTGTAATCAAGTTATGATTTCTAAACACCAATTAGATAAAAATAGTTCCTACAACTCTTATAGTTAACACTAAGGCCAAAATCTAATGAAAATGGGTGAAGAAGGTCATTGAAACAAAAACGGTACAGCACTTTGGTTGATATTTTTTTTAACAAAATACGTGCTTCAGTTGGATAGGGTTTAGGGTATCAAATCAAGTCAAAATGAGCCCATTTTTGGATGTGTTCTAGATTGCCATGTGTCCTACAAGTATTATGAAGGGTGCTGGGGGTGGTTGTTTGAAATACGTTGAAGATATAAGTCATTTTGTAAAATAGGTTTTGTCAACCGCTAAACCCTCAGCAGTACCAGTTTTGAATAGAGAGTTTGAAAAGGATTTGAGGGGCTTTCCCTAGGTATCAAGGTCCTATTTTTGGAACGTATGTAGTTTAATATGTTATCTATAACATTCATAAAGACAACTTATGGAGTAGGTCACTAACAATAGAGATTTTTGATTATATAAAAATATGTGACAGAAGTGTCTTTAAATAGCCAAACCTTAATCGAGAATTTCAGAGGGGTTTTGACCTATCAAACCTCAATTTTTTAGGCTCATTTGTGGTGGGTAACTAGATATACATGTTTTCTATAATTTTTATGTTTTGACAAAAACTCGGATCTTATTTTAAACTAGTGTTTTTGGGTTTGTGTTGTTGACTGGTCTAAAAATGATACACTTTAGTAGATTTGCAATATCTCGAGTTCTACTCACTCTATTGAGTTCAAACTAACTTTGAATGAAAGATAACGCAAAAATATAAAACTATACATAAAGAATGTGCTTAGATCATTTTTCTATATTGAGTTATGATACTTCAATGATCATAACAGGTTTCGTTTAAGTATTCCAAAATCAGGTCCTTATATGATCAAGTCTCCTACTTATGATATGTCAAGAATTTGCTCCATTTCTTTGCATGCTTGTGTTTTAGACATAAATAACAAGATTCTAGAACACTCCTAAGTCATCAAAATCAAAAAATAACAGCACACGGCCATGTCTCATATTATTCAAGAACATAACAGCCTCTAGTTTGTTAATACGACGCCTTTTCGATTCGTTTTCGGTTCTCAATTTTTGTTTTTTGATTGTGTTGAGAGGATTGGGCTAAGGTGAGTTAGGGACAGATTCAAATGGAGTTTGAGAGGTAGGATTCAAGAGTTACTTACTTGTTTGAGGTCCTAGAAATGGTGGAAGACTTGTAGGACTTAGCTTTTTGATTCCTTGATATCCAAATACCCTTTTCTTGGAACCTTCTCTTCTTTCTTCTCTTAAACTCACCCTAGCTCCTAAGAACACTTTTAATCAGGTCTCCTCCCTCTCTTGGCCGAATATCATAGAGGGAAAATAGGGTGTTTGGCTTAGTTTTATAGGAAAAGACTTAGGGAACATCATAATGACTTTTTGAAACCCCCCTTTTTTTTCTTCCTTTCACATGGGTGGATGTGACTTAGTGCAACTTTTGAGAGATAACATCAAATTTGGTTGTAGGGATTTTGACTAGGGTGTTTGGAAGTCAAAAAGGCTGAATTTTACATTAATTAGGTGCTTATTCTAGGTTTGCGTGCTATTTTGTGCAAGAAAGTGCCTTAAAAATTAATTTGATGTATCTTTTTTTGTCTTTTCCTACTAAAACTTATTATTTTTTTGTCGCTCCGTCCTCTGTGCACGTCGGAACATACATAAATATATATAAAGGTATATTTTATCTATTCATTTATGTTTACATATCATAAATATTACATCATTAGAGTTTCTGAACTGTTCAAAGGTACATAGCGTTTACAGTTTCACAAAGAAATTTCAAAAATTATGATAAGCATGGAAAAACTGAACAAAAAGAACAAAAGAAGAAGATTCAAATTTTCAGCAAGCATTGTCAGGGTCCGCTGGCACCTGCCATTCACCTTGTTCTTCATTTCCGTCTTCTTCTTTGGGGGAAACTTCCTCAAAAAACTCCTCAACATTACTTCTGGCACAAATTCCATGAGCTAAAGTCCAGAAGAAAACACTCTAAACCTTTTAACTATTCTCACGGTAAATATTTCACAATGCAAATCATTTAGCACCCAGTATAAATTTAAATCAAATAGACAAATAAATTTGACAATTATAGCATGGCAAGCATATATAAGAACGAGTGTACAAGTACGTGATGTAATGGATGCGATGCAAGTGTCCAACCCGACATTCATCCAAAAACAAAAATAAGAGTTCCACTTTGGGACTTATTTCTATTGCCTGCATGGATTTATTATCATTGCCGTGATGGAACTTATTGTCATTGCCGTGATGGACTTATTGTCATTGCCTCTCATTGCCTCAGGGACTTATTATGGAGTTATTGTCATTACCTCTCATTACCTCAGGGATTTATTGTCATTACCGTGATGGGACTTATTGTCATTGCCTCTCATTGCCTCAGGGACTTATTGTCATTGTCATGATGGGACTTACTGCCTCAGGGACTTATTGTTATTGCCATGATGGGACTTATTATAGAGTTACCCATATGAAAGTCAGGATGCTCGCTTGGTATCAACCCAAAGTCTAAGGTACCAAAACCAGAATACTAGTGACGAACCCATGGTGCCCAACAATATCCATGATAAACCATCTCAAACACCGAGAACGCACCCAAGGTGGATAAACCAAATTTGTAACACCGGGGATGCACCCAGGGTGTATAAGGCGAATACATCCCAAAATGTTTACAAAAATGGCAACCAGTGATGACCTAGACTTAGAACCAAGAAGGATAATTCAACATAATCCATCCTAACAACGGTGTGCACAGATGGACTCTAGTATGCCAAGATGCAAGTGACAATGTCCATGATGTATAATATGGATCTCAAGTACAACTATCTATAGCATGGCATCAACTAGCATGACAAAGTTCATGGTACAACCCACTAAGCATAAGTACAACTGTGTGAGGCGCAAGTTACAATTCTCAAGATACAATTCATACTTAATGGTATGAGTTCTAACCATCGTACATTTGATTAAAAATACTAATCAACTAATTCGAATCAATCAAAACACAAACTCAGGTCTCACGACAAAAAGGTACTCAAACATATACTTAGCAACTTTAAAGGCCAAGTTCAAGTATTAAATTTAAAGGGACGGCATGGTTTTAGAGCATCTAGACTTGGAATCAATTTTTAATTTTTACACACCATTTAGATAAAAATATTTTCTACAACTCTTATGTTTAAAACTAAGGCCAAAACCTAAGACAAATGGGTGAATAAAATATTCTAAGCAAAAACGATTTAGCACTTTCCTCAAAATTTTACCAAAAATACGCCTCTGTTGGTCTCAATTTTGGGGCATCAAATCAAGTCCAAGTAAGCCCATTTTTGAATATATTCTAGCTAAACATGTCCCCTACAAGTCTTATGAAGGGTGCTATAGGTGGTTGTTTGAAACAAGTCGGAAGATATATGCCATTTTGTAAAATAGGCTCTGCTAGCTGCCAAACCCTCAGCAGAATCGATTTTGGATAGAGAGTTTGAAACGGGTTTGAGGGACTTTCCTAAGATATCTAGGTCTGATTTTGGGACAAAAAATAGTTGACTATGTTACCTACAATATGCATGTAGACCACATTGGGAGTAGGTTAGTAAATATAGCGGTTTTTGGCTATTCAAAAATATGTGACAGAAGTGTCCTTTAATGGCTGAACCACAACAGAGAGTTTTATATAGGTTTTACCTATCAAAGCTCAATATTTTGGGTTTTATTTTTGTGGGTAGTTAGATTTACATGTTATCTACAACTTTTATGTTTTGGTCAAAGCTCAGATTTCATTGTAAACTAGGGTTTTAGGTTGGAATTGTCGACTGGTCTGAAAATAGCACACTTTGATAGAATTGCAATATCTCGAGTGTACTCACTCAAATGAGTTGAAACTAACTTGGGATGATAAATAACATAAAAAGATAAATTTGGACATAGAGAGCATGCTTAGATCAATTTTCTACGTTGAGTTAGGGAGTACCAAAGATCAGGGCAGAAACATTAAAGTACTCAAAAAATTAGGTCCATATATGTTCAAGTCTCCTACTTATGATATGTCAAGGTTTTGTCCCATTTCTTTGTATACTTGTATTTTATGTATGAATATCAAGTATCTAAAACCCATTTAAGTCATCAAACGCAAGAATAACAACACTACCACATCTTATATTATTCAAAAACATAACAGCCCTAGTTTGCTACTATAATGCCTTTTCGATTTGTTTTTGGTTCTCGATTTTTGAAGTGTATAAAGAGATGAGTTAAGGAATATTTTGGGTAATACTAGACATAAGGTTTAGAGATTTTACTTACTTATTTGATGTCCTAGAAATGATGGATGACTTGTAGAATTTAGCTTTAGACTCTTCGGTTTCCAAAAAAAACCTTTTTCTTGGAACTTTCCTTCTTTCTTCTCTTTACTCACCCAAGCTCTTTAAGAACACTTTAAATATGGTTTTCTCTCTTCTTTGGCCAAAAATCATAGAGGGAGGGAGTGGTGTTTGGCTTGATTTTATAGGAAAAGGTGTGAGGGAACAAAATGATGACTTTTAAACCCATTTTTCTTCATTCACATGGGTTGGATGTGACATGGTGCAATTTTTTAGAGATATTTTCAGATTTTGGCATGTGGGAAGTTAGCTAGGTTCAGTTTGGGAGACAAAAATCTGATCTTACATCAATGTTAGGGTTTTATCTCGATTTTCGTGCCATTTTGTGCAAGAAAGTGCCTTAAAAATTAATTTAGTGTATCTTTTTGGTATCTTTACCTACTAAAACTTATTATTTTTGTAAGTTTATAATAAATTTAGTATTATCATGTATTATCATAATTTTTATAGCAATTGACTAAATAAGTGTCTAACTTAGTTTTTCGCTACTTCTATACGTATCTGTTTGTCTAGGCTTTAGCATGATAGGTGTTGTGTTTTTCCTTCGTTGAATGCTATGCATGTATTAGGTGAACTCTTGAAAACTTTGTAATGGTTATGTGTTTGGATGAAATGCAAGTGTTCATTGTTAAATTCTTCATAAGCTATCTCACAATCTCAAACTAAATTCCATAAGATCCCAAAACATGAAAACAATTAGGAATGGAAACAACTCCCAAATCTCAACACTCTCTTAGGATGGCTAATAGACAATCAAACCACCGAAAAATTAACTAGCCCCTAAATGATAAAGCACTCAGAGTAGTCTAAGTTTTGCGGAAACCACCATTAAAACTCCGTAAATTCACCCTTATGAGTTTCTCTTCCCAGACCCTTGTATCAACTCTTATACCCGGTTAAAATTCTTTGCTTCTAATAACACTAGTCCTCAAAAATACTACCCAGTATCATTCGTAGATAATTCTCCTCCACTCAAGTCTTGCTGGTAACCCTATCGGGAAATTTCTCCAAGAAAATACCTTTATCATTGAAGTTTTCCTTGGTTAAGTCATGCCTAGATGATGACTAGTACTCACGTTTGACTGTCCTTCATTCCAAGTCATCATCCTTGGACTAACTCTTTAATTGTATAACTCAATGTCATTTCATTTCTTTAGTTCCGAACAATCGATATTGCCAAGATCTTCTACCATCATTCATTCTCCCCTGACTTCGATACTACATCCGACTGAAGCAATTTTGTAAACACTTGGAATCCCAACCTGGGGAGTTAACTTGGATGCTTGAATTGAAGTACGTTAGACCGACGCAACTTCAAGAGAAATATCTAGTTTGGCTACCTATTGCTAAAACGTATCTTTTTTCAGGATCTGATGTTGTACAGATTGATCTCGAGAACCTCTTCTCTATAATTTAATTGCTGATCTCTTTTCTCCAATGCATCTAAGCTTCAATTAGCCTCTCAACCTGAGTCAAAGGTGATCGCTTTAACTATAACCCCTTGCCTTTGAACCAATTGGGAGTCCACCCTATGATATTCTAACCCCAGCAGAATCTCGTGCTCGTACCATTTGAAAATTCTCAACTAAGCACTTACTTATTCACCGCCTTATGATCGCTTTTCCATGAAATTGTCCTTATTAAACCCCACACATGTTTTTTCCCATCAACCCTCAAAACCTTGCCCCGTAGTAACGATAATCGTCCGGATATCACGTTATTAGGCTTCAATGCTTTCATAAAAGACTAGGATGATGCACAGGAACCTCTTAACACCTCTTCGAATCATAGGGAAATCTTTCCTCAACATTACGACTTAAAGTGCCATCAACGTCCACGTTTAACGAAGTTTTAAAAATCGAGACACCCGACTGCAGGAATGGTTGAGTAAGAGTTTATTCAATTAACTACATCTTCGCAAAGGGCTCACAACACCACCAGGTAACAGAATTAAGACTTCCCTAGACTAGTTCATACCAGACCCACACACCCACTGAACTAGAAAGCAAGGGATTCATACCGACGGTAAGATAGTGGAAAAAAAATAGACAACCTCGAGTTTAGGATACCCTTAGTATGAAAATAACGAAAGAGTATCCGTACGCATTAATATTCATGTCAGCTTTTCCACCAAAATATTAGAGTCCGAATCCTGCCATGCTCATCTTCAATAAAGAATTCTGAGGACGACATGAGCATGTGGAGCCTGAGGGAGAATTAACCATCAAACCACAATGGATCACATAACTCGATATTGCATCACATTCATTTTACCCTAGAGTGACCAACCACGGAAGAAAAATGATCCAGTCAATAGAAGAGACATTCAAACCCTACGTACCAATACGTGAAGGAACAACAGCGGGAACTAAGAGAATTAATACAACGGTTGAAAAGACCTGAATAAGGAATAAGGTATATGGAAAGACCTGAATAAGGTAGAAGGTATATGATTACGGACTTCGTCACCTGGATTGTCAAGGTCACCTCAAGAGCACGATAACATTCGAGTTATAATGAATTTCCTCACTAAGCCCTCTCGCTCTCTATCTATAGACTCCAGGACACATTGGTAGCTACAAGAAAAAAGTATATTCGTGAGATTTTACACCAACATAAGTTCTCTACCAAACCTGACCAAAACCCACATCTCGTTTGGGCAGTCTAAACACCTGGATCTGAACCATCAAAAGTATGTTAAGAGTATGCATAAGCAAAATTAAAGAAAACCATTATCTTCAGTCCAAACCTGCTTACAACAAATAGCTCCCAAGATAGCTTTTACAACCATATGAGGTTTTGTGTTAGCACAATACTGCGAGATTATCCATATACGGAATCGAAATTGAAAGGAACTGATTAGTTGAAATAGATCTTTACTAGTCAATAAAGTGAGACCCATAATGCAATAATAAAAATTCATACAAAACTCAGAATAGTAGCCCTGCATTGATAATCTATGGTAAAGAACGATAGAATCTCATTGCATAAGACTTCTCACACTAACAAACAGACTGAGTGTCATGCTTTCACCTTATAAGTAGAACCAACTTTATCAAACAGTTCAATGACTCCTTTTCTCCTTTACTCTTTTCGAAAGATGACGGAACAAAGACAGAACCACAAGAACTTAGTGGGAGTAAATGAATCAAGGAAGAAGTAGACGTCCCGAGCCTAGCACAAATCTTGCAAGATCTAACAGCCAATTTAGATCAATCGCGAGGGAAGGCACCCCAGGAAGGATCATGGTACTTATCGAACCTAAGGGTGCAAAATATCCTAGAACCTAAGAAGAAGAATATTTTTCGAACAACAGAGGTTTGGATCAAGGCCACAAAGCAACAGCAAACAATAGTAAGAACTTGTTACAGGTGCAACCAGCCAGAACATAAGATAACGCACTTCCCAATAAGAATTGGAGAAGAAAATCAAGGAGGACTACTAAGAAATAACAAGAAGGTCACACGCTCAGAACCTTACTCTCAAGGTGACCGAAGGGAACAACTAGAAAAAAGGGCACCAAATTTGAAAATCTGTTAATCAATACCGAAAGCTCGGACATAAAAGATCTGAGTGCCCACTACGAAAAGGATTAAACTACAACAATTGTCAGGTAGGACAGGGTTACAAGGATCAAACAAATTTGTTGCAGCAAGAAATAAGTGGGTTAAAGAAGGTGGTGCAACTTGACCAACCAAAAATCGATGAGGGGAGTGTCCACCGTTCACAAGAGGCAAGCTAAATAGTCTACTTTAATTGCAATAAATATGGACATAAAAAGTTTGAATGCCCGTTACCAAAGGGAAGGAACTACAATATTCGTTAAAAGGGAACGGGCAGTTCGAAAAGGGTGATACAGCTTGACGGACAAGAGAATCAATGGGCAGAAGGCTCATCTTCCTAAGAGAAAAAGGAGTATTCATTGATGATCAGAGGTACGCCCGAATTTGCAAACTCTAAGATATACGTTAATTAAACTTGTTGTACTACCTTGAGAAAAGATACGCTTGGAGGACAATGCCTTCTAGGTTAGCACTAGTCAAACAATTCTCGTGCCACAAGTATGCGACGTGATCATTGAAAATTTTGTAGTGATCGGTTCAAAAAATTAGTGAGACTAAGCAACTAATTTCTACAAAATGTTGAACGTATATACCCGACCTTGTCCACACCCTCAACAACGAACAACTCAAGTAAACAAGGACACAGCTTCAAAGAGAAGAGATGTAAGTAATCATCTACAACCTTTTGCATGAAATTTCGAGGACAAAATTTTTTTAAGAGGGGTAGATTGTAACACCCCGTTGCGGACCCTAGTAGTTACCACCCAAATTGTAACAACCCGTGCTAGCAACTCAACCCAAACCCTAGCTTTAGCGACAGTTAGTTGACAAAATCATAGGTTGCTAGAAGAATGAAAACCCTAACTGTTGGAGGCAATACTGCCAAGATCATTGTTTTTGGAAAACGATTTTCGGTAAAAAATTAACCGGACGAGCAGACGCCGAAACGGGCTCCAGATAAAAATTTTGACGTCGAACGATCAAAAATAAACCCGTGCAACCAAAGTTAATTTAGATGAATACCTCTTGTCGATCTAATCTTCAACAACGACTTGATTCCGAGTTGAAGCTCCAATCAGATCTTCTACTGTTTTCCCCTACGCGATCCTCGAACATAGTGTGGGCTACGATCCTCCGAGAACTCGTACCGGCAGAATCCAGATATATTTAAGACTTTGAAAGACAAAAATAATATCTCGATGATAATGATATATGAACTATCAATCTCAAACTCGTTCAGCCTACCCGCGTATATATATGGCTACAGCAGGGACCTGGAGAGTAATTATGAATAAGAATTCCAGTGGAACAAAAACACCTACCAGTGGTTTCTGTAATTAAAGAAAGACGCATAGCAGTATCTACAATTATGAAAAACCAGCAGCGATTTTTGCAATTTTCATAAAATACTGAATTACAGTTCAGACCACTAAAAAACTATAATTGCACTCTGACCCATAATCTCAAGACCTACTTACATTGAGCTCCTATTATTAAATTCTTACCATTTCTCTCCACGTTAAGATTCTCGATACCTGCCAATTAAATTTAATTACTGACAATTTAATTTAATCGGCATCTTG
>JAUMHN010418797.1:0-13490 GCA_032360265.1 Heliamphora ciliata
AATACATTTATCATCATTTAAAGCTAAAAAGAGAGCAAAAAGTCACTTTTTGGCACATTTTCCAAGGTGGTCAGCCACTAAGGGATATTTTTGGTGTTTTTGATATTATTTTGTTTTTTTCTACTTAATTGTACTTAAATCCTTGATTTAGAGTATCTATATGTCAAAATTTGAATTTTTTAGGCTTTTTGCTGTATTAGGGGCAAAACGGTCATTTTACTCTATTTATGAGGATTTTTGATTTTTAATTCATTATTTTATGATATTTACTTCATTTAGAATGTTAGGAGACTCTCCGGGCGCTAAGGTGTTGTTGCATGAGTTTTAGACCTTTTTAGGGTTTTCGGGCTGAACTAAGGGTTTTCGATTCAAGTTAGAATTCTGAACTTCTTCTGTATTCTGTGGTCTCGTGGACTATCCATCACTAATACTAGGGTTTGGGATGGATCTTTACATGAGTCGTTATCAACCGGGTTGTCGGAACTAGGGTCATTGTTAGCACCAATGCCCGATTCTTGGAAGAGGATTATACTATGGATCACAGGCCCAAAAGCAATATTGTTCTGGAAGAACTGGGTGAAAATACCAGTAGAACGGAAGAGGAAGCACAATTCACTGATATTCCATTACCTCATCGTAGTGGGAGGATTATCGGGACATGTGCAAATCAAGAACAGGGTGCTGATGCACAGGATTCAGATTCTGCATAGCCTGTTATTGCTAGTACATAGACACAGGTAGTGCATTGTTGTAGTGGGAGGGTTGTTCATCAATCTGATTGGTATATGTTCTTGGAAGAGTTGTTTGACAAGATCCTGGCAAAACTGGATACCGAGCCTTGTAACTACAATGAAGCACTAAAAGATAAAGATGCCGATCTTTGGTAAAGGGTTATGAATTTAAAGATAGAATCTATATATTCTAATCAGGCCTGAGAACTTGTAGAACCACCCAAAGGGATAAAATCCATTGGATGCAAGCGGATCTACAAGAAGAAGAGAGGAGTAGACGGGAAGGTTGAAACCTTCAAAACTGGGCTTGTTGCTAAATGGTTTACTCAGAAAGAAGGGATTGACTATGAGGAAACCTTTTCGCCGGTAGCTATGCTTAAATCTATCCAGATTCTCTTATCTATTGTCGCACAGTTCGATTACAAAATCTGGCAAATGGACGTCAAAACAGCTTTCCTTAACGAAAGTCTTGACAAGTGTATCTATATGATACAACCAGACGGATTCATTGCAAAGGACCAGGAGCAGATATTGTGCAAGCTTTAGAGATCCATTTATGTACTTAAGCAGGCATCAAGGTCTTGGAACACTCGGTTTGATCAAGCTATAAAGTCTTATGATTTTGATCAAATTCTGGATGAGTCCTGTGTGTAGAAGAAGCGTGACGGAAGCATGGTGAACTTCCTAGTACTTTATGTAGACAATATCTTGCTCATCGAAAACGATGTGGGGGCATTATCTATGGTAAAAGTATAGTTATCTGAGCAATTCGATATGAAGGACTTGGGAGAAGCCAGTCACATCCCTGGGATCAAGCTTATGCGAGATCAGAAACAAAGAATGTTGGGCTTATCACAAGCAAAGTATATTGATGATATCCTTACTCATTTTAGCATGAAGGATTCCAAGAAAGGATTTCTCCCTTTCAGGCATGGAATCACTCTATCCAAGAATCAGTGTGCTAAGACACTTGATAAGATAGAGAAGATGAAGGCAGTTCTTATGCTTCGGCAGTAGAAAGCCTCATGTATGTTATGCTTTGTACTGGCCCCGACATCTGCTTTGCCGTTGGCATGGTTAGCAGATATCAGTCTAATTCAGGGCAGGAGTATTGAACTGCGGTAAAGAATATAATCAAGTACCTGAAAAAGGGCTAAGGATCATATATTGATTTACCAGGCAGATAGTCTAGTACCTTTGGGGTACACAGACTCAGATTTTCAGTCAGACATAGAACTTGCATCAAGAGACAACCGTACAGATCCTTTACAAAGAGCTTACCGGCTAAGACTTTTGATAGTCATGTAGAGGGCATGGGAGTCAGATGTATTACAGCATGATTTTGAGTATAAGTGGGAGATTGTTAGGGTTGGTATACTAAAAACTATATTTTTAGTATTTAATTTTATTTTTAATAAAATTAATTTTTTATTTTATGAGAATTTTTATGAGCAATGTATGTGTATCATTTCTTTGATATGCATGGATGTCCAATATTCTGTGTAGTATTTAATCTGGTGTGTAGAGTACGACTTACGCACAGAAGATCAGATTTTTGGTTCTTGTAGAATATAAGTTTTATGTTCACAGTTTAGAGAGAAATGAACAAACTATCGGTACGACTGTAGCACAGAGTTTTAGTAGGCCTATTTTGGTTACAGGGAACTGATAATAGCGTCGTCTATTGTTTTGACTCTCTATGCTAGTACACTTTGTGCGTATTGAATTGAACATTTGGGGTAATTAATTTTGTACTTACTATATAAATTAATTCACACCCCATGGTTATTATGAATAATGTTTATCCTCTTAATTCTGAAATAATTATTGATTTGCATATATTTAATATTCGTTGTTTTGATTCATTAGAGGGTGCGATCTTATATGCATCTATATTTTCGGTGAGTTGAAAAGTGGTATTATTTATATGGCAAATATTAATTATTAACAAAATTTACGTCCCAAAAGATCGGGATTAACGATACCCCCTTAAGGATGCTTATAAGTTTTGACCGAGCCAAACCTTGCAGGTGGATTTAATTATTCGGCGGTCAATTAAGTTAAGCGGAGGGGTTTAAGGAATATCAAGATGCTGATTAAATTAAATTGTCAGTAATTAAATTTAATTAGCGGGTATTGAAAATCTTAACGTGGGGAGAAATGGTAAGCATTTAATAATAGGAGCTCAATGCAAGAAGGTCTTGAGATTATGGGTCAGAGTGCAATTACAATTCTTTAGTGGTGTGAACTGTAATTCAGTGTTTTATGAAAATTGCAAAAATCTATGTGTCTTTCCATAATTGTAGAAACCACTAGTAGGTATCTGTATTCCACTGAAAGTCTTACTCATAATTACTCCCCAGGTTCCTACTGTAGCCTTATATATATGCGGGTAGGCTGAACAAGTTTTAGATGATGATATCATATTTTTTCTTTCAAGACGAAAGATATCTGGGTTCTGGCGATACGAGTTCTCGATAGTCCGTAGCCCACACTATGTTTGAGGATCGCATTCGGGAATACGGTAGAAGATCTGATAGGAGCTTCAACTCGGAATTAAATCGTAGTTGAAGAATAGATTGACAAAAGGTATTTTTTTAAATTAACTTTGGTTGCACGGATTTTATTTTTGATCTTTCGACGTCAAAATTTTTATCTGGAGCCCATTTTGACGTTTACCCGTCCAGTTAATTTTTTTACCAAAAATTATTTGTAAAAATAATGATCTTGGCAGTATTGCCTCCAACAATTACATGATATGAACTTGTGAATGTTCGCATTTTGAAAATGTTGTTTGATCTCCATGTTTGATGGATGATGTGGTGGTTGGCCATTAGATTTTTATACATGTTTAATGTATAACTATTTAAATATTTTCATAGTTGAGCTATGGGTTTGGCGAGAGAAACTTTCTGGGTTAGACTCGAACGTGTGTATTTTGATGTGACAATAAAAAAGGACAGATTTTGGTATCTAAGGATCGAGCAAGTTTGGGCACGAGTTGCTCCATAGTGAGAGATCGAAAAATTGCATATTAGGGCAAATGATTGTCCTACGGTGAAAAACAGCAAAGAATTGCATATTAGGGCAAGTGATTGTCCTGCGGTGAAAGACCGCTAAGAATTGCATATTAGGGTAAGCAATTGTCCCGCGGTGAAAGACCGCGAAGAATTTGTGATTCGGTTAGTATTATCCCACGGTGAAAGACCGTGAAAGAGTACGACGCGCATATGAACCTTGTTGTGTGTGCGTGCGTGTGTGCGTGTTTTCTCGGCTGTGTATTCTGAGTGAAAAATAATGTTTTTGTTACTTTTTTTATTTAACTGTGAAACGTTGTTGCATTGTTGAAATGCTTGGTTTTGAGGATAGAAAACCGTTTTGGAGGCTTATGGGAGTCTGATGGAAAACATTGAATTTTATAAAGTAAAACAGTTTTGAGATTCATGTGGCTAAGTCAACTATATGCTATGTGATTGCATATCCTGCTTTACGATTTTATAGTCTGTTTCTATTGGGTTTCGGCTCATGTTGTGGGATTTTATTAAAACTTTTTTCAGGCGAACGTGGTCTTGTAGGTTAACCTTGTGGTGCCAGGAGGTGGCTGATGGTAAGACTCTAATGTTTTGTCTTTATTAGGTAGTTTATGCCTTTTGTATATGTTTCATGTTTGGATGTAACATGTTGTAAAGCATATGTAATTCTTATAGTCGTAGGCCGATGTATGCATGTTTTATGCTTTCGAGAGTAACCATGGGTTGGTTGTTGTTTTTCGTAGTTTCTTATTACGATTTTTGTTGGTTTGTGCAACGGTTTACAAAAGGAATTTTCAAATGATTTATGTTTCATTCAAACTCTTGTGCTTCGAGGGAGATTTTGGGATGGTTATACTTCTTTTAAAAAGAAAAGATTTCCTTATCCAAACACGTATTTTGTTTAAAAAGTTTGGTGCTTGGGGCTGCGACCATAGTCTTTTAGACTACTCTTTTAAATTAAATAAACCCTCGGTAGTACGTTTTACAAAGGTTTTTGCCCCGTTTTGGCCTTATGATTTTTTATTCGTTGTGTTTGGGCGGTTTTAGTGGTTGTTCGTAGGCTTTTTGCGTGATTCAGAGTTTGGGGCGTGACAGGTTACTACCAAAGGGACTGGAATCTCAGGATACAATGATACTGCATATGAATCGAATCAAACGTAGTATAGGACAAGATCAACAACATTCAAAAAAATTGCACTGCGCCAATCCGTCTGGATGGACGCAAGGGACGTTTAGAAATAGATTTTTAATGTAATTAGAAAAATTCACTCCAACCCAGAAGCAACTTTTTAAAAATATAAATTATAAATCATACCACCAAATAATTGTAATTGCACTCCCAACCTTATTTTTAAAACCAATTATTCGAGTTCTTGTTATTAAATACTTATTATTCTCCCTACGTAAAGATTACAAATATTTGTCGATTAAATTAAATTACTGACAATTATATTTAATCAACTTCTTCCATAATTTCTTAAGACCTTTCGCTTAATTTATTTGATATGTCGAATTATAAAATCCATTTGCAGGGTTTGACATAGTCAAAATTTATAAGTTTCTTTAAGGGGTATCATCAATCTATTATCGGGACGCGAATTCTGTCAATAATTAGTATCTACTATATACTTAACACCGTTATCCACTCACCGAGATTATTAACTCGTAAAAGATCGCATTATATAATGAATCAAAATAACGAACATTAAATATACGTATTTAATAATTATTTCAGAATTAATAGCATAAGCAATCATAATAACCATAGGGTATAAATTAATTTATATAATCAGTATAAAACTAATTACCCCAATGCGGTCCTGTTCAATACATACAAAGTGTACTAGCACAATGAGTCGAAATTATAGTCAAAATTATACCATTCTCCATAATCAAGATAGACCTACTAAAATAATGTGCTACAGTTGTACCGCTGGTGTGTCCAATTCTATCTAAGATTGTAAACCATAAACTTATATTATACAAGAACCTATAATCTGATCTTCCGTGTGTAAGCTGAACTTTACACACCAGATTAATTACGATGTACAAATAAAAGACACTCATACACAACATTAAATAAATAATAAAACGCATACATTGCTCATACAAATTCTTATTAAAAATAAAAAAATAATTTTTATTAATAAATAAAAATAATACTAAAAAATTCAATACATGATTTTTAGTATACAACCCAAATAATTTTTTACTTATACTCAAAGCTATGCTACCATATATCTGACTCCCATGCCCTCTGTGTGGCTGTTAAAAATCTTAATTGGTAAGCCCTTTGTAGAAGATATGTAAGGTTGTCAGTCAATGCAATCTTAGTCACAGCTACGTCACCTCTTTGCACAATATCTCGTATCAGATGATATTTATGCTCGATGTGCTTTTTTTTGTGTGTCTTTGGTTCCTTTGAGTTCGCAACTGCACCTCTATTATCACAATAAAGTGTAATAACTAATTGTACTGAAGGTACCACATTTAGATCTAACAAGAAATTTTTGAGCCAAACAGCCTCCTTGGTTGCCTTAGAGACTACCACATCTTAGCCTCCATGGTGGAATTAGTTATGTAGGACTACTTGATATTCTTCCAACTTATAGCTCCACCTTTCAAGATAAACACATATCCTAAGGTAGACTTTCTAGAATCCTTATCTAACTGAAAATTCAAGTCTGTATACCCCAAGAGTACTAAACTATCTGCTTGGTAAACCAACATATAATCCTTAATCTTTTTTAGGTACTTGATTATATGTTTTACCATTGTCCAATACTCCTATCTTGGATTAGATTGATATCTACTAGCCATGTCAACAGCAAAATAGATGCCCAATTTGGTGCAAATCATAACATACATGAGGCTTCCTACTACTGAAGCATAAGAAACTACCTTCATCTTCTTTATCTCAATAGTTGTCTTAAGACACTGATTCTTAGATAAAATGATTTCATGCCTGAAAGGGAGAAATCCTTTCTGAAATCCTACATGCTAAAAAGAGTAAGGACCATATCGATATAATTGGCTTGTGATAAGCCCAACATCCTTTATTTGCGATCTTGCCAAAACTTGATCCCTAAGATATAACTGACTTCTCTCAAGTCTTTCATATCGAACTGGTTAGATAACCATACCATCACCAAAGATAACACCCCCACATCATTTTCGATTGGTAAGATATCATCTATGCGAAGTACTAGAAATACCACCACACTTCCACCACGTTTCCATCACGTTTCTTGTACACATAAGATTTGTCATGACATTGATCAAAACTATAAGATTTAATGGCTTGGTAAAATCGAGTATTCCAAGACCTAGATGTCTGCTTAAGTTCATAAATGGATCTCTGAAGCTTGCATAACATGTTGTCTTGGCCCTTTACAATGAAATCGTATGGTTATATCATATAGATGCACTCGTCAAGACTTTCATTTAGGAAAGCTGTCTTAATGTTCATTTGTCAAATTTTGTAATCAAAATGAGCCGTAATAGATAAGAGAATCCAGATAGAATTAAGTATGGCTACCAGCGAAAAGATTTTCTCATAATCGATCCCTTCTTTTTGAGTGAACCATTTTGCAACAAGCCTAACTTTGAAGGTTTTCACTATTCTGTCTACTCCTCTCTTCTTCTTATAGATCCACTTGCATCTAATGGGTTTTATCTTTTCGGGTGGTTCTATAAGATCTCAAACCTAATTAGAGTATATAGACTCCATCATAAAATTCATAGCCCTTGCCAAAGTTTTGCATCTTTATCTTAGAGTGCTTAATTGTTGTTACAAGGTTTAGTATCCAATTCTTTTGAGATCTTATCAAAAAACTCTCCCAAGAACATATACCGATCGAGTTGATGAACAACTTTTCCACTACAATGAGGTATAACCTATGTCTATGTACTAATAGTGACATGTTGTGCTAGTTCTGAACTCTGTGTACCATCATCCACATTTTGCCCTCGTTGTGAAACCAGCATGTTGATAGTAGCGTTGAGATCTAGTTTAGAATCTGCACTTGTCTCGATAATCCTCCCACTACTATAAGGTAATGGGATATTAAAGACCTGTAGCGCTTCTACTATACAATTGGCATTACCTCTTAGCTCTTCTAGAACAATTCTAATTTTGGGCTTGTAGCTCATTACAAAGTCCTCTTCTAAGAATTAGGCATTGGTACTGATAATGACATTTTGATCCTTAAGACTATAAAATAAACCACCATTCGTTCTCATGTGTTGTTCAATAAAAAAATAGACTTTTGTTCTCGATTCTTACTTATCTGTGTCCTCCTTCAGCACGTGTGCTAGATTACCCAAAATCCTAACATGTCTTAGATTAAGTTTGTTCTCAGTCCACAATTTTATGGGAGTAGTAGGTACTGACTTAGAAAGTACCATGTTCAGAATATAAGCTGCTGTTTCTAATGCAGATCCCCAAAACGAATTAGGTAACTCTGAATAACTCATCATAGACTTTATCATTTTTATAAGAGTCCTAATCATTCTTTCTGCTACACCATTCTACTATGTAGTGCCCAGTGTAGCCAATTGGGATGTAATCTATGGCTTTAATAAAAAGTCCTTAAACTCTCTCAAGAGGTACTCGCCACCATGGTCTGACCGTAGTGTCTTGATATATTTACCCAAACGACTAAGAAATATATGTTGGTTTACTAGGCAGATAGTCTAGTACCTTTGGGGTACACAAACTCAGAATTTTAGTTAGACAAAGATTCCCGTAAGTCTACATCAAGATATGTGTTTACCTTGGAAAGTGGAGCTATAAGTTAGAGAAGTATCAAGAAATCCTACATTGTTGATTCCACTATGGAGGTCGAGTACGTGGCAGTTTTTAAAGTAGCCAAGGAGGCCGTTTGGCTCAAGAACTTCTTGTTGGATCTAAATGTGGTGCCTTCAGTTCAGTCAGCTATTACACTTTATTGTCACAATAGCGGAGCAGTTGCAAACTCGAAAGAGCCAAGAGTCACAAGAAAAGAAAGCACAATGAGCGTAAATATCACATGATACAAGAAATTGTACAGAGAGATGATATTGATGTGACCAAGATTGCATTAGGGGACAATCTTATAGATTCTTTTACAAAGAGCTTACCAGCTAAGACATTTAATAGTCATATAGAGGGCATAAGAGTCAGATGTATGGCAGTATAGTTCTGAGTATAAGTGGGAGATTGTCAGGGTTGTCTACTAAGAAACCATAGATTTTATTGGTTTTAGTATTTTATTTTATTCTTTAATAAAATTATTTTTCATTTTATGAAAATCTTAACGAGTAATGTATGCGACATCATTTTTTTAATGTTATGCATAGATGTCCTTTATTTTGTACAGTATTTAATCTGGTGTGTAGAGTACGGTTTGCATACAGAAAACCAGATTATATGTTCTTATAGAATATAAGTTTACGGATCACAGTTTAGATAGATTTGGACAAACCATCGGTACGACTGTAGCACAAAGTTTTAGTAAGCCTATCTTGGTTACGAAAAACAGATAATAGTGTCGTCTATCATTCCAACTCTCTATACTAGTACACTTTGTGTGTTGAATAGGACCACATTTGGATAATTGATTTTATATTGACTATATAAATTAATTCACACACTAAGGGTATTATGAGCGCTTATGCTCTTAATCTCGAAATAATTATTATTCGTATATATTTAATATTCATTGTTTTGATTTATTAGAGTATGCGATCTTTTACGGGTCAATATTCCTGGTGAGTTAGATAGAGGTATTAAAAATCTAGCGAATATTAATTATTGACAGAATCCATGTCACGCCCCAAACTCTGGGTCACGTGAAACACACCCACAAACTGCCAAACATAACACCCAGCTCGATAATATACTCTCAAAATAAACCATACATACATAGTATATAAACGCCAAATGGCGACATTACACGGGTCCAATGCCAGAAAAAAAAAAACATGTTATAGCATAATGTAACAAAAGAACAAAAAAGGAAGACTACAGCTCTTCTACCTCTCCAACACCATCTGATCAACTTGCGTGACCGGTACCTGAAGAAAAATCAAAATTCCACATCGTGAGCCAAAGCTCAGCAGATTCTAAACAACATGTGCAGTATAAGCTTAATATGCTAGGAAATCGAGGTGCAGTTTTTGACTCTCTTTCAAGCCATTAAAAACAATTTCACATGCAAGGGAAAGCGAGGATAAAAACCATGTTTTTGTTTTACTCATCGGAGCCTTGAAAACGATTCTAGTATTACGACTGCAGCAGGTCGTTAATACAGTTTTAAGAAAATTTGTTTATCCGTCCCAATATGCAGTACATGCAATCCATGAATCTTCTCGGATTTTTACCGAAGGACCACTGCCGCAACTAATGCATCTTCTCAGACTTTAATCGAAGGACTACCGCAGCCCCAATCGCGCACACACCGACTTTTGTAGCCTACCTCATACATCGGCTTCGCAGCCTACCTCATACACCCACACACGCACACGTGCATCATAAACCAGGATTTACATCTACTGGATCACATATTCATCTATTCCATTTCATACACACATGCAAACCTAAATCAGGATTTAATGCATAACACCATGTATCAACACGACGTTTCACAAATCACGTCACATGCCTATAAAATCCTAGGTTTTAAAGCATAAACCACGTTACACATAACGATATCACCTTATGTAATTCACTTACATATTTCGTACATAAATAAATAGTTATAAATGCACATAACCATGTATAACAATACATCACGACGCCACCCACCAAAACAAACCGACATCCACTCACAGCGACAACCAAGCTTAACCCGAAGGCCAACACCAACCCCTCAAACCACGAGGTTACAAACACCGCCTTTCTCCTCAAAAGGATCAAGATCTCAAACACATTCCATACCGAACCACGACGCACACAACCGTGCCACAAAACCTAAAACCAACCATGCACGTCACACCCATGGACGGCATCACACAAACACCCAAGGTCACCACATGACCCCCACCACCAACCAAACCCCAAAAGGGACCCAAAGGTATTTGAATCAACTAGTTCTCATAAATTAATCAATTAAATACCAAAGGACACTAATTGGAAACCAAAACCCAACCACGGAAGCATCAACACACAGCCCAGGACTTTAGTCGATCGAACCCCAACCTTCAGTCGACCGAACACCCTACTAGAATCTCACAAAATGCCAAAAGACACGGTTCAGTCGATCAGACCCCACGGTCCGGTCGACCGAACCCAAGATCCAAGCTTCAGTCGATCGAACCCCATGGTTCAGTCAATTGAACCTCGGCAGAACTTGATTATGAGCTACGGGTTTCTACATCCAAACCCCAAATCGAAGCCTCTGAACATCGATCTAACACCCACAAACATCCACACGCCTAGGCCTAACACTGAGACCTCAAAAGAAACTCTCGATTCCCGATTTCATCCACCAAAACCAACAAAAACAGGTTTTAAACCCAAAAATCCAACTTTGATACAAACCCAGATCTACAGCAATCTAACCGTTAAAAACACACACGTTTACACATAGCACCCTTATACAACAGTAGGGTCTAGAATTCTACCTCAGTGAGTTAAAAACTCGATACCTCGAACCACGTGCAAAATCGAGCTTCACTGAAATCAAAATCTGACCGGATTGTTGCGTAGCCCACCGTGCCAAAAGCAAGGATTCGTTGTTGGATTGTTGAAAACCGATCCCCAGGCCGCCGAGAACTTAGAGAGAAGGCAAAGAGAAAATAAAAAACTTACTGGAGAAGTTTTGAAAAATATCTTTTTAAAAATATCTAACTCCAGATATTTATAGGTCTCCAAAATATCTTTTTTTTAAAATTTTTAAAATTCGCCCCACAATGGCCCACGGCCCCAGGAACCTTCACCGCATGCATCTCTACCCTCAAACATGCATCAAAAGCATATAAAACATGCTGCAACGAAAATAAGTAACGCGCGTCGAAAAATACCGAAAAAGAAAACGGGTCAGGGTCTCACAACTCTACTCCCCTTGAAAGAATTTCGCCCCCGAAATTCAACGCAAGGTCAAAAGAAACAAACCGTCGATCGCAATCGACACAAGCATACGAGATGGTCAGCCAAACCATTCCTAGAATATAGTCAAACAAGGTCAGGCATCCTAAACAATGGCCAACTATCTCTGAGACACGGGATCTACAACCTACCTCAATCTTGCATCCTCACCAACCGTTGCTTCAACACAGCACACCATCCACGGATCCATAACCAACCCCAAAAGGATGCAATGAAGAACTAGCCCAAAACCTACATACTCAGAAAGTACCTATGCTCGCTGAAGGCATAGTTGCATCGTCAGGCATAGTCGGTGCTCTCGAAGAACTGGGAGTGTTAAAGACATACACTCTGCCCTGAGTCACTCTGGGTTGTCCATCTGGAATCTGAATTGAAGCACCCTTACCTGTAATCCTGGAAGACTGCACCGTAGAATGCTGTTGCTGATCCAGCACAAACGAACCCTCTGATGTGCCTATCATACTCGGTGCACCCTCCCTCTGTGGGCAAGTCCTGCGAATGTGTCCCAACTGACGACACGCATAACAATTCTGTAACTCCCTTCCCTATCCCTGTGACTGAATCCATGAACCCTGGGACCGTCTCGGTTGTGGGCACTCTGACACACGATGTCCAAGCTGCCTGCACCGAAAGCATCTAATCTTCCCCTGCAACTGAACTGGAACAGAACTCTAGAATTGCTTTCTCTATGGGTACCCCAACACACAATGCCCTGGCTGCTTGCACCGGTAGCAAAGCAACTCCCTCTGCTCTGGCCTCTTAGATGAAGCCACCACTAGCACTAGTACAGGAACCTGCTGCCGATGCAATCCCACGGAACATAAACTCGGACCAGACAACCTCTGGCGTTTGTCCCCATACCCTTGAAATTGAGCACCTCCACATCCTGCTATTAGATTCTGCCCTCTCCCCTAACAACCTCAACTAGCTGCCGGATGGCATCCACCATCGTACGCAGCAACTCTATGGCATTACAAGGTCCATGGAGAGAGTTTGCAACCCCAGCATCAGGGAAAGGCACATCCCTTTGGCCAGCACGGCCACGGATTCGACCACGGCCTCGCCCTCTCTGTTGGAGGTAAAACTGCCAAGATCATTGTTTTGAAAATGATTAATCGGTAAAAAATTAACTGGACGGGCAAACGCCGAAATGGGCTCCAAATAAAAATTTTGACGAAGAACGATCAAAATAAAACCCGTGCAACCAAAGTTAATTTAGAAGAATACCTCTTGCAGATCTAATCTTCAACTACGACTTGATTTTGAGTTGAAGCTCTTGTCAGATCTTCTACCATATTTTCTTATGCGATTCTCGAGCGTAGTATGGGCTACGATCCTCCGAGAACTTGTACTGGTAGAACCCCGATATATTTTTTAAGTCTTGAAAGATAAAAATAATATATCAAGAATGTATTAAAATCAATCAAAACTGGTTCAGCATACTCGCATATATATAGGGCTACAGCAGGGACCTAGAGAGTAATTATGAGTAAGACTTCCAGTGGAACACAAATACCTACGGGCGATTTCTGCAACTATGAAAAGTCGCAGCGGTTTCTGAAATTTTCATAAAACACTGAATTACAGTTCACACCACTAAAGAACTATAATTGCACTCTGACCCATAATCTCAAGACC
>JAUMHN010418805.1:0-60618 GCA_032360265.1 Heliamphora ciliata
GCAAACTCGAAAGAGCCAAGGGTCCATAAGAAAGGCAAGCACATTGAGCGTAAGTATCACCTGATACGAGAAATTGTGCAGGGAGGTGCTGTTGCTATGACTAAGATTGCATCAGGAGACAATCTTACAGATCATTTTACAAAGTGCTTACCGGCTAAGACTTTTGATAGTCATATAGAGGGCATGGGAGTCAGATGTATGACAGCATGGTTTTAAGAATATGTGGGAGCTTGTTAGGGTTGGTTTACTAAAAATTAAGCTTTAGTATTTAATTTCATTTTTTAATAAAATTAATTTTTCATTTTATAAGAATCTTTATGAGTAATGTATGTCTCTCATTTCTTTAATATTATGCACGGATATCTAATATTCTGTATAGTATTTAATCTGTTATGTAGAGTACGATTTGTACACAGATGATCAAATTTTAGGTTCTTGTAGAATATAAGTTTTATGTTCACAGTTTAGTTGAAATGGACATACTATCGGTATAACTGTAGCACAGAGTTTTAGTAGGCCTGTCTTGGTTACGGAGAACAGATAATAGCGTCGTCTATTATTTCGACTCTCTGTGCTAGTACGCTTTGTGTGTATTAAACGGAACATTTGGGGTAATTAATTTTATGCTGACTATATAAATTAATTTACACCCCAAGATTATTATGAATAGTGGTTATCCTCTTAATCGTAAAATAACTATTAATTTGCATATATTTAATACTCGTTGTTTTGATTTATTAGAGGGTGCGATCTTATATGGGTCTATATTCCTGGTAAATTGGATAACGGTATTATTTATATAGCGAATATTAATTATTGACGGAATCCACATCCCGATTGATCAGAATTGATGATACCCCTTAAGGAAACTTATAAGTTTTGATCGGGCCAAACCCTGCAGGTGGATTTAATTATCCGGCCGTCAAATAAGTTAAGATGAAAGGTTTAAGGAATATCAAGATGCTCATTAAATTAAATTGTCAGTAATTAAATTTAATTGGCGGTTATCGAGAATCTTAACGTAGGAAGAAATGGTAAGTATTTAATAACAGGATCTCAATGCTATATGGTCTTGAGATTATGGGTCATAGTACAAATATAGTTTTTTAGTGGTGTGAACTATAATTCAGTGTTTTATGAAAATTGTAAAAACCATTGCTAGTTTTTTATAATTGCAGATACCGTTATGAACTTTTCTTAATTGCGAAAATTGCTAATACGTGTCTGTGTTCTACTGGAAGTCTTACTCATAATTACTCCCCTAGTCCTTGTTGTAGCCCTATAAATATCCGGGTAGACTGAACCAGTTTGATAACTTGTCTTCTATGGTTAAAGTTGTTTTGGTTCTGCTGGTACGAGTTCTCAGAGGATTATAGCTCACACTATATCTGGGAATCGTACAAGAGAATACAGTAGAAGATCTGACGGGAGCTTCAACTCAGATTCAAATCGTAGTTGAAGATTCAACCAGTAAAAAGGTATTCTTCTAAATTAACTTCGAATGCACGAGTTTTATTTTGATCGTTCGTCATCAAAAGTTTTATCTGCAGCCCGTTTTGGCGATTGCCCGCCGAGTTAATTTTTTTCGTTAATCGTTTGCAAAAATAAAGATCTTGACAGTCTTGCTTCCAACACCTCCCCCACTATATGACTATGAGGATCCGTTTGATGAGGTATCGTTGCCACAACTCTTCAAATTAGAGACTGCTATCAGTGAAGAGTCCCATTGGTTTGCGTAAAATGTAATGGGAATCGAGGAGGATCTTTTGGGAGTCAGAGGAATTAGTAAAGAAGATAATCAAGGAAAGACAAGCATAGACAACTTCTGGATTTTCCAAGGAAAAACATACTTGGTGGCTGAAATTCGAGAAGTAACTGACTAATTCAACGGTTTGTGGGAACCAGAGGAGTAAGTTGAACATCTAACAGGTAGCCAAAGGCACTTTAAGCCCGCACAGCTAAAGAAGGGGTAGTCAAGTTAGGGCATAGAGGAACCAAGAAAGTAGGTAAAAAAAGCAAGCGACGAAGAGGAAGATATAGTTTTGAAGCAGCTCAAGAAGACATACGCAAATGTGAGCATTTGGGGACTACTTGTGGCATCTCATAAGCACCGACGGGCCATTTTAAAGGCTCTCAATAGTGTGAACCTTTTGAGTGACGTCTCCCCCGACTAGTTAGTTAGACTGTTGATATTCGAAAAGCATTCCAATGTTATCGCTTTCAATGACAAAGACTTTTCGACCGAGGAGTCATTGCACAACAAGCCATTACATTTAACCGTCTAGTGTTTAGGGAAGTAGGTGCTAGTTATCTTGGTTGACAATGGTTTCGCTCTCAATGTGTGTCCGCTACGAACTGCTTACTGTTTGGGACTAAAGACGTAAGACTTCAAGCTGAGTGCGCAAGGAGTACGGACATATGATAATATAAGAAGAGATGTGTTGGGCTTAGTAACTTTCGCTGTTGCTACTGGAGAGTGAAGTAAAATTTCATGTTCTCAACATTCTGGCCTCGTTTAATTTATTGTTGGGAAGACCGTGGCTGCTTGATCTAGCAATTAGAGCAGTCCCATCAGCCTTGCATCAAAAAGTAAAGATGATCAAGGAAGGAATAAATATCACCATACTGGCTGAAACTGGCTTGCCAACCCTGCTTAGTGACATTACCCCACTTCTCGAGATCTAACATTGGGAAGAGGATCTCCTTCTAAAGGGGTTTGACTTCGACGAGACTAAAGTTGTGCAAGTTTTGATGAATAAAGAAGAAAACTATGTGAACCCTAAAGTTGTGGCCATAATGAAGACAATGTCCTATTTCCCAAGAGTGGGACTGGGTAAGCATTTGCAATGGATTTCGGAACCAATCCCCGTGAACCACAATCATCATGGATACAGACTAGGGTACAAGCCAGAGGAGGAAGAACCAAAAATGGGAAACTATGAACCCACGTTAAATGGTCGTTTTAGTAAGAAAGGGGATGACTTCCCCTACTATGGGTTTCCCGAGTAGTGGATAGAGGAGAATACTAAATAGAAGTTGTCGGGGTTGGAAATCTTTTTCAGCCACTAGTTGTTTGACAATGAAGAAGATGCATAAATATGACAGATGGGGTTCACAGAAAAAGTGCCAACAAATTGGGTAATCCATTGCAAGGAAGGAGATTTGGGTTCTTTCTTCAATGAAGAGATGGTCCGAGTGCGTATAGGCAACCAGGAAGACAAGGACGTGCTGATGATGGAAGCTGACGCGCCTACGGATTACACCATATTTATCATGGATGCTGGTGTGATAAAAAAGAGTCAGTCTTTTGAGTCTTTTCTTATGCATGATGTAACAAGTGAGTTGAAATCCAAGTCTAACGAATCTGTTTTCATCAAGTCTTCTAACAATGTTTGTAACGTTTGTTAGGGTTGGTACACTGAAAATCCTGTTTTTAGTATTTAATTTTATTTTTATTAAAATTAATTTTTTATTTTATGAGAATCTTTATGAGCAATGTATGTATATCAATTCTTTAAATGTTATATGTGGATGTTCTATATTTTGTATAATATTTAGTCTGGTGTGTAGAGTACGGCTTGTACACAGAAGATCAGATTTTAGGTTCTAGCAGAATATAAGTTTTGTGTTCATAATTTAGATAGAAATTGACAAACCATTGGTACGACTGTAGCACAGAGGTTTAGTAGGCCTGTCTTAGTTACAGAGAACAAATAATAGCATCGTCTATTATTTCGACTCTCTATACTAGTACACTTTGTGTGTATTGAACAGGACACATTTGGGGTAATTAATTTTATACTGACTATATAAATTAATTCACATCCTAAGATTATTATAAATAGTGATTAGACTCTTAATCTTGAAATAATTATTGATTTGCGTATATTTAATATTCGTTATTTTGATTCATTAGAGGGTGTGATCTTATATGGGTCTATATTTTCAATGAGTTCGATAGCGGTATTATTTATATGGTGAATATTAACTATTAGCGGAATCCACATTCCGAAAGGATCGGGATTGACGATACCCCCTTAAAGAAACTTATAAGTTTTGATCGGGCCAAATCCTGCAGGTGAATTTGATTATTCGATGGTCAAATAAGTTAAGCGGAAGGGTTTAAGAAATTTCAAGATGCCGATTAAATTAAATTGTCAGTAATCAAATTTAATTGGGGGGTATCGGGAATCTTAATGTGGGAAGAAATGATAAGCATTTAATAACAGGAGCTCAATGCAAGAAGGTATTGAGATTATGGGTCAGAGTGCAATTATAGTTTTTTAGTGGTGTGAATTGTAATTCAGTATTTTTTAAAAATTATAGAAACTGCTCCTAATTTTCCATAATTACAGATACCGCATTGAGGTTTGCTTAATTGCAAAAATTGCTAATACGTGTCTGTGTTCCATTGGAAATCTTACTCATAATTACTCTACAGGTCCCTATGTAGCCCTATAAATATGCGGGTAGGCTGAACCAGTATCATAACATGTATTTCAAGACTAAAGTTGTCCATGTTTTGTCAGTACGAATTTTTAATAGATTGTAACCCACACTACATTCAAAAATCGCATAAGGGAATATAGTAGAAGATCTGACGAGACTTTCAACTCAAAATCAAATCGTAGTTGAAGATTCGACTAGTAAAAAGGTATTTTTCTAAATTAATCGTGGTTGCACGGGTTTTAATTTTTGATCATTCGACGTCAAAAGTTTTATCAAGAGCCCATTTCAGCGTTTGATTGTCTAGTAAATTTTTTTCAAAAATTGTTTGCAAAAATAATGATCTTAGCAGTTTTGCCTCCAACAACGGTAAGTCTAAAGAGAATGCGTGTGTCGGCATCCCGAGCCCTTTTTGCTTTGAAATTGGATTCTGCTTACTTCGCTGTGTCTCAAATATTTTGCATTGATTTTGAAAATTTTGAAGAATTCGAGGAGGATATCCCCCAAGAATTAAAACTTTTAATTGAAAAGGAAGAAGAAATGCGGGCTGAACCTGTAATTAAAGAAATTGTTTTAATAAATCTCAAAAATGAAAAGATCCACAACTAGTTCAACTCGGTTCTACGCTGTCTTTGGAGAAACGTGAACAGTTAATCTTTTTACTAAAAGAATTTAAAGATGTTTTTGCTTGGTCCTACGAAGATACTCCTGGCATAGATCCCGATATCGTACAGCACCGAATCTCCCTTTTCCCCGATACCAACCTCGTCAAGCAGAAGCTTAGAAGGATCAAACTGGATTAGGCGCTCAAGATCAAGGAGAAGGTTACCAAGCAGATAGACACTGGATTTGTTATGGTTACAGAGTATCCGAAGTGGGTTACTAACATCATCCCAGTACTAAAGAAAGATGAAAGGATCCGAGTATGTGTTAACTTCAGGGATCTTAACAGGGCTAGTCCCAAGGACGACTTCCCCCTTCCCCACTTAGATGTATTGGTAGACAACATAGTCAAGAACACGCTCTTGTCTTTCATGGATAAATTTTCAGGGTACAATCAGATTTTGATGGCACTGGAAGACCGAGAAAAGACTACCTTCACGACACCTTGGGGGACCTATTGTTATAGGGTCATACCGTTCGGGCTGAAGAACATTGGAGCAAGGCAAAAGGGCTACTACCACGTTGCAGCATGACACAATACACAAGGAAGTAGAGGTGTATGTTGATGGCATGATCGTGAAGTTCAAGACCCGAAAAGGGCATGTCACCGCACTAAGAAAATTCTTCGAGTAAATAAGAAAGTATAGGATGCGTTTGAACCCACAAAAGTGTGCTTTTGGGGTTACAGTAGGAAAAATGCTTAGGTATATGATCACGCAGCGAGGCATAAAAGTGGATCCGTCAAAGATTAAAGCCATCCTTTAAATGCCTCCGCCAAGAATCGAGAAAGATGTAAGGACATTCTTAGGGAAGATTCAGTTTATCAGCCGATTCATTGCTAAGTTGACCACTACCTGCGAATCTCTGTTTCGACTCTTAAAAAAGGGAACTGAGTTTTAGTGGGATCCGCAATGTCAAGATGCTTTTAATGTCATAAGATTGTACCTACAAAACCCTCCAGTTTTGACACATCCAGAACCCGGTACTCCTTTGATGTTGTACCTGTCAATGACTAATTTAGCAGTGGGATGCATGCTCGCTTAAGAAGATGAAACCAAGGTAGAAAGAGTTGTCTACTACTTAAGCAGGAAGATGACAGATTGTGAACGTCGGTACATGCCTTTGGAGAAAACTTGTTAGGCGCTTGTTTCGGCATCTAGAAAATTATGCATTACATGTTAACATACCGAGTTGTTCTAATCTCTAGAATGGACCCGCTCAAATACCTCTTCAAGAAGCCAGCATTGACAAGGAAGTTAGGCAATTGGTTGCTAATGCTGGCTAAGTTCGACGTGCAGTATGTCACGAGAAAATCAGTGAAAGGGAGAGTCGTCGTAGAATTTTGGGCCAATCACCATATTGAAGGGGAAGAAGAACCCAAGTTTGAGTTTCCCGACGAACAAGTTGAGTTTACAAGTTAAACCAATCACCATATTGGTTCGATGGAGTTTCGAACCAATATAGGTATGGGATAGGGATACTCCTTATCACACTCGATGATTCCCATATCCCTTTAGCTTACCAGTTGAGTTTCGAGATTACTAACAATTAGGCCGAGTATGAAACTTGCTTAGATGGATTGGAAGCAACCTTATAACTAGGGGGAAGGAAGTTGGAAGTTATAGGGGACTCAGCTTTGGTCGTCTCCCGAGAAAAAGGAGAATGAAAGGTTAAAAGAGAGAGGCAAATCTAGTATCACAAGGAGCTCGAAGTAATGATCCGTTGCTTCAAAATTGTGGTGTTCACCCACGTCCTGAGATTGTAAAATAAGTTCATTGATGTCTTGGCTACTTTGGCATCGATGATAGAAATACCACCCGGGGTAAGGACGAGACCCTTGGAGATCCAACAATGAGATACACCCACGATTAATAATATTATGCTACCCGAGAAGTTGATGATGGATTAACCTAGTATCACGACATTAGGAATTTCATTGAGAAAAGGGAGTATCCTAGTCGAGCTAGCAAGAAGGATCAAAGTGCAATTTGGAGGCTTGTTACACAATTTGTGATATGTAGAGGAAGACTATACAAGAGAGGATATCTGGGGGTTAATAAGCTTGGTGTTGACATAGAAGAGCGACACGAGTTGATGAAAGAGGTTCAAAGAGGAGTTTACGGGCCTCACATGAATGGAATGATGCTGGCTTAAAAGATTCTGCACCAAGGATATTTTTAGATGACAATGAAGGTGGGCTGTCATTAGTTTGTTCAGAGATGCTAAAAATACTAAGTTCACACAAACCTCATACATGTGCCACCATCTCAGCTCTATAGCATGACGTCAACTTCGCTGTTCTCAGTTTGGGGAATCAATGAGATAGGGAAGATCACACCTAAGGGATCAAATGGACATGAGTTCATTCTCGTAGCAATCAACTATTTCACAAAGTGGGTCGAGACTGCCTCCTACTCTGTTCTGAAGGCCTCTCAAGTAGCCAGATTCATCAAAGAGAATCTTATCTATCGATATGGGGTTCCATACGAGATCATCTCTGACAATGGTTCTCATTTCCAAGGAGAAGTTTTAAACCTTTTTGATGAGTATCGAATTGTCTATCATAAGTCTTCTCCGCATAGACCATAAACCAATGGTGTCGTGAAAGCTATTAACAAGAACGTGAAAAGATTCTACAAAAGACGATAGAGGGAAGTAAAGATTGGCCAGAAAAGCTGCCATTTGCACTTTGGAGGTATCGGACATCAATTAGAACTTCCACCGGAACGACACTGTATGCGTTGGTTTATGGAATAGAAGTGGTTCTACCCATAGAGTTGGAGATTCCATCTCTAAGAATAATGGCCAAAAGCAATATTCTCGAGTCTGAATGGTAGAGAGAAGATTCGAAGAATTGCTCTTGTTCGACGAAAGAAAACTAAGGGCACTGTTTCACATTCAGGGATATCAAAGAAGGTTAGCTTGGGCATTTAACAAGAAGATTAAGTCACAAAATTTGAAGGAAGGTGACTTAGTACTCAAAGAGATTAGAGCTCCGATTTTTTATCCCAGGGGAAAATTCAAACCTAATTGAGCCGAACCTCATCTTATTAAGACTTTGATGTCAAGAGGTGCTGCAATTCTTATGGATCTAGATGGGAATGTTTTCTTTACACCCATTACCTCATATCAGCTCAAAAAGTTCTACCCCTGAGAGAAAACCAGTAAAAGGAGAGTCAAATACCCGAGTGTAACCCGAGCCTCGAACTACGTTATGGCCTAATTAACTTTCCTCAGGATACGTAGGCAGCTTCTGTTAGAAGTTCAGCCCAAACCTTTGTTTGAAATTCCCCTTTTGTAACTTTGTCCAAGTAGTTGATCAATGTAAAAGCTTGTTTTTAAGTTTTTCTAATAAATTGGTTATATTACAATAGTGAAAATCTGAATGAGTAGATTTAAAGATCACCACAAGCTAAAAATGGTGAAACTTTCATTAAGAGGTTTTACTAATTTTGTTTTGATTCGAAAAACAAGAGAGGCTCGCAAGTCCTCATTCTAAGAAACTAAAAAGGAAACAAACAGAATATCGAAATACAGTGAAGAAGAGTTAAGTCCTTCTCCTCTTTGCATCTCCTCCCTGTCTCGTACTGCACTCTATCTCTATCCTAAGCCAAGCCTCGTAATCTTCAAAAAGTCTACCATCAAACTCTTCACCGACCGGCATCCTCAGTCGCGAAGACTAGGCCCACTAGTACTGACCCAAGAAAAGGGCTCAATGTGCAGAACTATACAGATGACTCACGGCAGTATCAGGTCTGACCTGAGTGTACCCAAATAGACGGAGAATGCGATATGGATGATAGAAAGTGGCCAGCTTCAAGTCGACCAATAGAACCCCCGTGTAACACCCCGATCCGAACCCTAGTAGTAACCACCTAGATTATAACAATCCGGCTCAAAACCTAGTATTAGCAACGAATAGACGATGAGAACTTAGGTCGCTACATGAATAGAAAAAACCCTAATTAGCCAGAAAATCCTAATTTAACCTGAAAATCCTAAAAAGACCAAATACTCAGAGGCAAAACCCTAACACTTAGAAAAGTCTCGGAACAGCTTAAATTAAGTAAATAACATAAAATATTAAATTAAAAATCAAAAATTCCCATAACTAAGGAAAAATGACCATTTTGCCCCTAGTACAGAAAAAAGTCTTAAAAATCTAAAATTTGACACATAGACACCCAAAATCAGATATCTATATGCAATTAATTAATAAAATACAAAATCACAACAAAAATGACCAAATTGCCCTTGCATGGCCGGCCACCAAGGAATTTGTGCCCAAAAAACTACTTTTTACCTTTTTAAGCTTAAAAATGAGAAAGAGATGTATAAATTAAGTTTTATTTTGATCCAATAGTTTTTATACAAGTAATATATATACTAATATAATAATATAGCTTAAAAAAAGTAAATAAATAATTATTTAAAATCTCTACACAATAAATAAGTCAGAAAGCCAATTCTAGTCAAACAACTTAATTTAGTTTAAAAGCCTACACTTATTTAATTAATTACTATCAAAATTATGATAAATTATGGGAAGACTAAATAAATTATAAATATATTAATATAATAGATTTTACTAGGTTTAGGTACATAAAATTAATATTTTATGTATTTATATTCACAAAAATGTACCAAAATACAATTTAAAACCCCAAGTAAATACAAAATTAGCTTTTTAGTCTCCCAAACAGGAATGGCTAAAACCCCATCTGCAAAATCTGATCTTGCATGTCTCAAACAACTCCCACCTCTTAAGCAACCAATAGGAATTTAGAAAAATTCAATTTTAAAACCAATTGCAATAATTAATCTCGAATATAATTTTTATTATAAAAACAAACCCCAAGCACTCTCCTCCTTCATATGGTATGGCTGAGAGAGTGAGAGAGAGAGACTACAAAAAATTTCTCTAAGTGTTTACAAAGAAGAAGAAGAGAAGAAGAAAGAAGGAAGGAAGAGGAAGGAAGAAAAGTTCATGTGAGGTGCTATAGAGCTAAGTTCATCTCTTCCTCAACTTTTTATGCATCAAAAGAGGTAAGCAACTCCCTTAAACCTTCTGATATTCTCCCTCAAAATACCCTTCAATCCATCTCTATAACAAACCCTAAGAAAAAGAAATGAAGAATAACTCAAAAAAAAAAGGCGTTGTAGATGCAAATAATGGACTGCTAGGGCAAGATTATGTTTTGCATGAGCTTGCATGTGTATGTTTTTAAGTTTTATGGCTTGTGTGTATTCTGGAATTTTGGTTTATGTGAATTTATAACATGCATGCAAAGAAAACATGTCAAGAATACACACAACACAAGCTAAGCAACTAAAACCTTAAGTTACCTGATTTTCTAGACTTACTTTCTGTCACCGACTTTAAAACATCATAACTAATTTTAGAAAAATGATTTTAATGTCATTTTTGTGTCCAGATCTAGATTGTTGCGTTCTCATTCATAAAAAATTGATGTAAAGTGATTTCATTAGGTAGAACTCCAGATATCTCACTTTTTTCCAAAGAGTGTCAGACCTTGAGCACTATGAGTTGCAGACCTACAAACCTTAAGTTAGAGTGAGAATCGAGCTTAGGTCAAAACATAAAATTTGTGGAGGACATATTTATATTTATGTCCACTACAAATGAGCTAAAAATATGAAGTCTGGATAGGTCAAAAGACTTCCCAAAGTTACTATTAAGGTTTAGTGACTGACACACCTCTCTGTCACACATTTTTGTGAGAACTAAAACTTAACGTTTTAGAAGCCAAATCCAAATGAGGTAAACATGAAAAATGTAGCTAATATATTAAAATAAATACTGAGCAAACATTAGCCCAAAATACCCTCGGATGAGACCCTAAAGATTTTGAGTATTCTCTGTTAAAAACACATTCTGCAGACCCTTTTTAGGCTGACTGAGCCTTTTTTTATAAATTGGCCAAAATCTCAAACGTTTTCCAAATAACTTGCCTTAGCACAAAACATAAAACTTGTACGGGACACCCTGAGCGGAAATCTCACCAAACATCAGAGTCATAGACCTTTAAATGATATCCCAAAACCATGGCCAATAGAGGCCCAATTTCTAAGATTTTCTCCGTAAAATGCTGAAAGATTTTTACTAAAATAAAATAAATAACGTTTTTACTTTAGGAACTGACCTTGGTGATAAATATGAAAGTTATAGAAAATATTTTTATCTAATTAGTAGTAAAATTTCAAAAATTAAATCAATCTCTAAGTGCTTCGAAACATTGTCGTAACTTTAAAACTAGCATTTAAACTTGTGCCTAAAATTGGCTAAGTGTTTGAATGGTGTGTTACTTATGAGACTTGTGTGTGTGAACCTTATATTAACTTTGCGAGTAATTAGTGTATGAAAATGATGCTTTTGATGAGATGAACTCATGCCAATGGTTCGAATCTATGTTGCTTAAATTGTGGTTATGCTTCCCATGCTTGTACTTAATGCATTAGCAAGTTGTACCATGTCATGTTTATATACCATGCACTGATTAATTGTACATGAGAGGCGCATTGCACATCATGGGCATTTCTCCATTTCATCTTGGGTTATCGGAGTCCCCTTCGTATCTTTCGATTGGATTGGATGACATGGAAATCAATTATTCAGTGGTTGTGGATCTAGGGCGTCCCTGGTTGCTAGATTTGATATTGAATTTGAGGTTTTTTATTAAAAAAGGAGAATTTAGGCACCATGGGATCGTCACTAGATTTAATTAAACTTTGGGTTGACACTTAACGAGCATCCTAGTACTTAATGTGGGATCAGTTGGTCCAGATAAGGATGGATAAAACTTGTTGCCTCCCCCCCCCACGCCGTTGCCATTGAGTAAAATGGTTGAGGCATGTAGCCAAGGCGAGCATTTACCTTTTGCAACGAGGCTAGGATAGGTTAAGTGATCAGTATATCATCAAGTCTAATCTATTATTCCTGGCGTGGAATTCATGATACTGTTCTGGAAGTACTTGGGGTTGGGCATTTACATTGCATTCATCTGCATCACGCACTCACACTTCTATTCTTATATGTGCTCATCCTGTTGAAAATGATAACTTGCCTATATCTCTATTCCCTTAACTCTGTATTGGGTGTTATAGGATATATATTGTAGAATATCTTGTCGTGAGTTTGTTAGACGGTTTAAGGAATTTGCTTCTGGGCTCCGGCTCATGGTATTCATGCCATAGGTTAAGAAGAAGGATCCTTTGAGGAAGACGTGTTCGTTGAGGAAGAAGACTACGAAAAAGGGAGAGGGTGGCAGGAGCAGGTCAACCCCAACGACGCAGTTTGAAGGCAGAATGTTTACTTTTTGATCTTTTTGTTTAGTTTTTCATGGACATATTGTAACTTTTATTAAGATTTTTGGATGACTGAAATTATTAAGTGTTTTGAACAATCTCTGAACCGTTAATGATGTAGTAGTTATCTTATGTATTTATGAACATTCGGCTAGAATATGTCCCTTATTTATAGTTACATATGTCCTGACATGCCCGGGGAACGGGGTGTCACAGTTGGTATCAGAGTCTAGGTTTAGCGAACCTTCAGGCCTTGGGAGATGAGAAATCACGAGTTCTGTAGCGTAGAAAACTCTGTAGAGTGTCTGTACTATTAAGTTATCACATATAATTTAACAACTTAAAATCTTTACCTTAGGATTTTCTCTATCTTTCTTTCTTTAAGATGGCGTTCCACGCAGAACTAGCCGGGGAACCACAGGCAACATCAAAACCAGAGGACTCAGACTTCGAGGAAGAACCTGCCGAAGAGCAAGACCCAGCAGACGTATTTTCATTAGCATGGATGTTTCCGAATGAGTGGCTAGCTCAGGGAGAGGAAGAGGTCGAGGAAGTAGGAGCAAACAAGGAACCTGATGTAGTAGGAGACGAGGCGGACTTCAGAGCAGACGATGAGGAGGAGCTTCAGGACGACGACGAGAATGAGGAGCGAGCCATCACCTTCTTTTATAATCCGCTAGAGGCGCCGCCACCAGAGCTAGATGATGATGAAGCAACTGATGCAGTAATCTACTAGAGGTGCCAGGACTACCGCAAAGACTATCGTATCGGAGAACGAGTGTATGCAAGGGTATTTTCTGAAAGGACGTGGAAGTGAAAAAAGCCCAAGTCTTTTTCGAGGTACATGGGTTTGCTAAGGGTGCTGGAGAGGTGCGATGAGATCACCTACCGTCTAAAGGTACCACCGGGATTCAAAATGCTATTAGGGGATAGGATGGATGCAAAGTAGATGCAGATACAGAAACCAAGGGATAGAAGAGGAATCATCAACCCACGCAACCCGACAATCGACTTTAATAGTCTAGAAACGTACCTGGAGATACCAATTGCCATAATCAATAAAGCTCGTAGAGGGCTAGGGAACATTTGGTACGTGGAAGTCCAATGGCATTGCTACGAAATTTATGAACCAACTTGGGAATGCGAGACAACTATTCGCCACTTTTATCCGCGTTTGTTTGTTTAGGCTTTAGTACGTTAGGCGTTGTACTTTTTCTCTTGTTTGAAGGTTGTGTGTATGCTATGTGAACTTTTTAAGAACCTTGTACCAGTTACATGTTGAATAAAATACAAGTATTCGTTGTTAAATTCTTTATAAACTATCTCAAAATCATAAGTGATCTCATAATCTCAAACTAAATCTACAATATCATAGAAACATGAAGACAATTAAGAATGGAAACAACCCCCTAATCTTAACACTCTCTTAAATAGTTAATAGACGATCAGGCCACCAATAAGTTGACTAACCCTTAGATGATAAGGCACTAGGAGTAGCTTAAGTTCTGAGGAAAACACCGTTAAAATCCTGCAACTTCACCCTTACGAGTTTCTTTTCCCAAACCCTTATATCAACTCATATACCGGATAAAATTCCTTGCTTATCTTTGCTTCTAATAGCACTGGTCCTCAACAATGCTACCCAGTAACATTCGTAGGTAATCCTTCTACACCCAAGTCTTGTTGGTTACCCTGTCGGGAAATTTCTCTTAGAAAATACCATTGTTCTTGAAGTTTTCCTTGGCTAAGTCATGCCTTCACCTTTAACTGTCCTTCAATGCATGCCATCATCCTTGAACTAACTCTCTATTCATAGAACTCAATGTCGTTCGATATTGCCAAGATCCTTCTCCACCATTCGTTCCTGACTTCGACACCACATCCGGCTGAAGCAATTTTTTAAACTGTTGAAATCCCAACATGGGGAGTTGACTTGGATGCTTGAATTGAAATACGTTAGGCCAACTTAATTTCAAGGTAAATATCCATCTTAGCTACCAGTTGCTTAAACATACCGTTTGTCAAAGTCTGATACTGCACAGTTTAGTCCCGAGAACATCCTCTTTGAAATATTCATTAATTGCTAATTTCTTATCTCTAGTGCATCTAAACTTCAATCGACCTCTCGACCCGAGCCAATGATAATTTCTTTAACTATGACCCATGCCTTTGAACCATCTGGGATTCCGCCCTAGGTTACTCTAGTCCCAGTTATATTTTGTACCATTCGAAATCCTCATCTAAATGCTTATCTAGTTACTGCCTTTTGGTCACCTTCTTTGAAACTGATAAAATTGAGCTAACCATCCTTATTGAACTCCACGTATGTTTTTGCCCGTTAATCCTCAAAACCTTACCCGTAGGTCAGTGAGTGACGACAATCGTCAGAATATTATGTTATTAGGCCTTAGTACCTTCACGAAAGACTAGGACAATGCACAGAAACCTCTTGACGCCTCTTCGAATCATAGGGTAATCTTTTCCTTAACATTACGACTCAAAGTATCGTTAACGTCTGCGTTTAACAAAGTTTTGAAGACTAAAACCCCCAACTACAAGAATGGTTAAGTAAAGGGTTTGTTCAACTAATTACACCTTTTCAAAGGACCCGATAAGTAGAACTATGCTATCAGTAACCTATAGTTAATAACAGCTTCACATTAAAGGACTCATGACATCACTATGTGACAAAGTTTAGACTTTTCCATACTAGTTCACAGTGGACCCGCAAATCCAACCAATCGGGAAGCAAATGATTTATATCGACAGTAGGAAAGTGAAAAAACAAGAGACACGCCTCAAGTTTAGGATACCCTTAGTACGCAAATAAAGAAAGAGTACCCGTACACATCATTAGTCATATCAGCTTTCTCACCAAAATGATAGTATCCGAATCCGGCCATCCCCACTTTCAATGGAGAATTTCTGACAACAATATGAGCATCAGGAGCTTGATAGAGAGTTTGTCATCAAACCACAATGGATCACGTGACTCAATTTTGCCTCAGGCATACCTTTTACCACAATTCAATTGCCCTAGATCGACCGACAAACAGAGAGAAATGATCCAATCAATGGAAGAAACATCCAAACCCTACATACCAGCACATGAAGGACAAACGATGGAAGCTAAGAAAAACGGTATAGCACTTGGAAAGACTGGAATAGGAGCAAAAGTATATGATTATAGACTTTGTCGCTAGGATTTGTCGAAGATCATCTCAAGAGTACAATAACATTCGGGTTGTAATAAATTACCTTACTAAGGCCGCCCACTTTTTATTAGTTAAACCTCAAGACACATCGATAGTACAAGTAAAAGGTATACCGTGAAATTTTACACGAACATTAGATCTTTACTATAACTAAACAAGACCCGCATCTCGCCTAGACAGTCTAAATACCCGATTTTGAACCATCAAAAGTATGTTAAGAGTAGGCATAAAGGAGATCGAAAGAAATCCTTATTTTCAGTCAAAGCAGCTTACAATAACAAGTTTCCAACTAGCCTTTGCAACCGTGTGAGGTTTTATGTGTGAACAACACTACGAGATTACCAGTATACGGAATAGAAACAGAAAGGAATTGATTGGTTAGCATAGATCTTTGCTAGTCAATGAAGTGAGACCCGGAATACAATAACAAAAATTCATATAAAACCCAGAATGGTAGCCCTGCTATGACAATCTTTGGTGAAAAATGATAGAATCTCATTGAATAAGACTTTTCATACTAATAAACAGATTGAGCGTTATGCTTTCACCTTATAAGTAGAATCAACTTTAGCAAATAGTTTCGTGACCCCTTTTTTCTTTTCTTTCTTTAGAGATGGTAGGACAAAGACAGAACCACGAGAGCTCAATAAGAGTAAATGAAACCAAGGGGGAAGTAGTTGTCCGGAGCCTAGCACGAATCTTGCAAGATCTAGCATCCAATTTGGATTAAACACAATGAAGGGCACCTCAAGAAGAATCAATTTACTTATCAGACTTAAGAGTGCAAAATATCCCAGCACCTGAGAGAAAGAGTTTTTCCCGAACAATCGAGGTCTAGATCAAGGCCACAAAGCAACAACAATCAATAGTGAGTTTGTTATAGGTGCAACTAGCCAGAACATAAGATGATGTGCTGCCTGACAAGAATTGGAGAAGACAATCAAGGAGGACCACTACGGAATAATAAGAAGATCACACGCTCAGAACCTTACTCTTAAGATGACCGAAGAAAACAACTAGGAAAAAGGGCACCAAAATTAAAATCTGTTATCAATGTCGGAAGCCCGGACATAAAAAGTATGAATGCTCACTGCAAAAAGGATTAAACTACAACCACCATCAACCAGACCAGGGCTACAAGGATCAAACAAATTCATTGCGACAAGGAACAAATGGTGTGAAAAAAGTGGTGCAACTTGACTAACCAGATGGCGATGAGGGAAGTGTCTTCCGTTCACAAGAGACAAGCTCAACGATCTGCTTTAATTGCAATAAGTTTGGACATAAAAAGTTTGAATGCCCGCTACCAAGGGGATGAAACTACAACATTCGTGAAAAGGGAACGAGAAGTTCGGGAATGATGATACAACTTGACCAACAAGAGAACCAATGGACCAGAGGCTCGCCTTCCCAAGAGAAAAAAGAGTATTCGTTGATGATTAGAGGTGCACCCGAATTCGCAAACTCTAAAATATTCATTAGTTTGACTTGTTGCATTATCTCAGAAAAAGATACACTTAAAGAACAAAGACTTTTAGGTTAGCACTAGTCAAACAATTCTCACACCACAAGTATGCGACATGATCATTAAAAATTTCGTAGTGATCGGTTAAAGAAATTAGTAAGATTAAACAACCGTTTTTCTCCAAAATGTTGAACGTATCAAATCGACCTTATCTACACCCTCAGTAACAAACAACTCAAGGACACAATTTCGAAGATAAGAAATGCAAGTAATCATCTACAATCTTTCGCATGAAATTTCGAGGACGAAATTTATTTATGAGGGTAGATTGTAACACCCCGGTCCGAACCCTAGTAGTAACAATCTAGATTATAACAACTCGGCTCAAACCCTAGTATTAGCGACGGATAAATAATGAGAACTTAGGCCGCTACATGAATAGAAAAAACCCTAATTAACTAGAAAATTCTAATTTGACCCGAAAATCTTAAAAAGACCAAATACTCAGAGGCAAAGCCCTAACACTTAGAAAAGTTTCGAAACATCTTAAATTAAGTAAATAATATAAAATATTAAATTAAAAATAAAAAATTCCTATAACTAAGGTAAAATGACCATTTTGGCCCTAGTACAACAAAAAGTTCTAAAAATTCAAAACTTGACACGTGGATACCCAAAATCAGATATTTATGTACAATTAATTAATAAAATATAAAATAATAACAAAAATGATCAAATTTCCCTTGCATAGCCGGCCACCTAAGAATTTGTGCCCAAAAAGCTACTTTTTGCCTTTTTAAGCTTAAAAATGAGAAAGAGATGTATAAATTAAGCATTATTTTGACCCAATACTTTTTATACAAGTAATATATACACTAATATAATAATATAACTCAACAAAAGAAAACAAATAATTATTTAAAATCTCTACACAATAAATAAGTCAAAAAGTCAATTCTAGTCAAACTAGCTTAATTTAACTTAAAAGCCTACACTTATTTAATTAATTGCTATCAAAATTATGATAAATCATGAAAAAACTAAATAAATTATAAATACATTAGTATAACAGGTTTTAGTAGGTTTAGGTATATAAAATTAATATTTTATGCATTTATATTCAAAAAGTGTACCAAAATACAATTTAAAACCTCAATTAAATACAAAATCAGCTTTTTAGTCTCCCAAACAGGAATGGCTGAAACCCCATCTGCAAAATCTGATCTTGCATGTCTAAAACAACTCCCACCTCTTAAGCAACTAATAGGAATTTAAATAAATTCAATTTTAAAACCAATTGCAATAATTAATCTCCGATATAATTTCTATTACAAAAACACACCCAAGCACTCTCCTCCTTCATATGGTACGGTTGAGAGAGTGGGAGAGAGAGACTACAAAAATTTCTCTAAGTGTTTACAAAGAAGAAGAAGAGAAGAAGAAAGAAGGAAGGAAGATGAAGAAAGAAAAGTTCAAGTGAGGTGCTATAGAGCTAAGTCCATCTCTTCCTCAACTTTTTAGGCATCAAAAGAGGTAAGAAACTCCCTTAAATCTTATGATATTTTCTCTCAAGATACCCCTCAATCCATCTCTATAACAAACCTTCAGAAAAAAAAATGAAGAATAACTAAAAAAAAGCGTTGGAGATGCAAAGAGTGGATTACTAGGGCAAGATTGTGTTTTGTATGAGCTTGCATGTGTATGTTTTTAGATTTTATGACTTGCGTGTATTCTGGAGTTTGGGTTTATGTGCGTTTATAACATGCATGCAAATAAAACATGTCAAGAATACACACAACACAAGCTAAGCAACTAAAACCCTAAGTTACCTGATTTTCTGGACTTACTTACTTTCTGCCACCGACATTAAAACATCATACCTAATTGTAGAAAAATGATTTTAAAGTCACGTTTGTGTCCAGATCTAGATTTTGGAGTTGTCTTTCATACAAAATTATTTTGAACTAATTTCGTTGTGTAGAACTCCAGATATCTCACTTATGCCAAAGAGTACCAGATCATGACCACTCTGAGTTGCAGACCTATAAACCTTAAGTTAGAGTGAGAACCGAGCTTAGGTCAAAACATAAAACGTGTAGAGGACATATTTATCTTTCTGTCCACCAAAACTGAGCCAAAAATATGAAGTTTGGATATGTCAACAGCCTTCCCAAAGTTACTATTAAGGTTCAGTGACTGACAGACCTCTCTGTCACACATTTTTGTGAGAACTAAAACCTAACTTTTTAGAAGCCAAATCCAAAAGTGGTAAACATGAAACATGTATCCCACATATTAAAATAAATACTGAGCAAAAATTATCCCAAAATAACCTCGGATGATACCCCAAAGATTTTGAGCATTTTCTGTTCAAAACACATTCTGCAGACCCTTTTTAGGCTAACTGATCCTTTTTTATAAATTAGCCAAAATCTCAAACATTTTCCAAATAACATGGCTTAGAACAAAACATAAAACTTGTACGGGACACCCGGAGCTGAAAGCTCACCAAAAATCAGAGTCATAGCCCTTTAAATGATAACCCAAAACCATGGCCAACAGAGGCCCAATTTCTAAGATTTTCTCTGTAAAATGCTGAAGGATTTTTACTAAAATAAAATAAATGACCTTTTTACTTTAGGAACTAACCTTGGTGATAAATATGAAAGTTATAGAAAATATTTTTATCTAATTAGTATTAAAATTTTAGAAATTAAATCAATATCTAAGTGCTTCGAAACACCGTCGCAACTGTAAAACTAGCAATTAAACTTGTACGTAAAATTTGCTAAGTGTTTGAATGGTGTATTACTTATGAGACTTGATTGTGTGAACCTTATTTGAACTTTGTGAGTAATTAGTGTATGAAAATGATGCTTTTGATGAGATGAACTCATGCCAATGGTTCGAATCTATGTTGCTTAAATTGTGGTTATGCTTCCCATGCTTGTACTTAATGCATTAGCAAGTTGTACCATGTCATGTTTATATACCATGCACTGATTAATTGTACACGAGAGGCATATTGCACGACATGGGCATTTCTCCATTTCATCTTGGGTTATCGGAGTCCCCTTTGTATCTTCCGATTGGGTTGGGTGACATGGAAATCAATTATTCAGTGGTTGTGAATCTAGGGCGTCCCTAGTTGCCAGATTTAATATTGAATTTGATGTTTTTTTTATTAAAAAGGAGAATTTAGGTTCCATGGGATCATCACTAGCTTCAATTAGACTTTAGGTTGACACTTAACAAGCATCCTAGTACTTAATGTGGGATCGGTTGGCCCGGATAAGGATGGATAAAATTGATTGCCCCCCCCCCTCACGTCATTGTCATTGAGTAAAACGATTGAGGCATGTAGCCAAGGCGAGCGTTTACCTTTCATAACGAGGCTAGCATAGGTTAAGTGATCAATATACCATCAAGTCTACTCTGTAATTCCCAACGTGAAATTCATGATACTGTTCTGGAAGTACTTAGGATTGGGCATTTGTATTGCATTCATCTGCATCACGCACTCACAGTTCTGTTGTTATATGTGCTCATCCTGTTGAAAATGATAACTTGACTATATCTTTGTTCCCTTATCTTTGCATTGGGTGTTATAAGATATATATTGTAGAATATCTTGTCGTGAGTTTGCTAGACGGTTTAGGGAATTTGCTTTTGGGCTCCGGCTCATGGCATTCGTGCCACAAGTCAAGAAAAAGGACCCTTTGAGGAAGACGTGTTTGTCAAGGAAGAAGACTACGAAGAAGGGGGAGAGTGGGAGGAGCAGGTCAACCCCAACGACGCAATTTGAAGACGTAGAATCTTTACTTTTTGATCTTTTTGTTCATTTTTCCATGGACATATTGTAACTTTTATTAAGCTTTCTGGATGACTGTAATTATAAATGTTTTGAACAATCACTGAACCGTTAATGATGTAGTAGTTATCTTATGTATTTATGAACATTTGGCTAGAATATGACCCTTATTTATAATTACATATGTCCCGACATGCCCGGGAACGGGGTGTCACACCCCGAGTGACCCACTGTGGCAGTAGTCATGAAAGATATTTTCAGCCAGGGGCATAGCCAAGAGATATCCTCCCCAGTCAAAGAACTCAGATAGTCCTTCCAAGATGCTTCAGTCGAACGAAGGCGATAAACCTGGCGGCGGATGAAGGACTTCACACTGTAGCGATGCTGAAGCTGGAAAGTAAAGTCACTAAGGGAACCCTGAGGTCCGAAGCGGTCTATGATCCTTGTCACATCGAGGAATCTGCGATGAGTGATCAATGGCGCATCACGTTTGGAGTAGTCACAAAGCTGCATCAACCGATCCTTGAAACTCGAGAAAAGGGTGGAAACTATAACCTCCTCTCTGGCCAAAATCTCGAGAATGGTGAAAAAGTCCTCCACCATCGAGCACAGTTCCTCTTGCTTAAAACGGAACATGTGAACGTTAGGGTCCCATAGCTAGGTTGCCCCTCGTAAAAGGTGCCAATCAATCCTCATGGTATGCAAGATGAATAGCGCATCTAGTCTGAAGTTGAGGAAGTTTTTGCGCTCGACCAGGGAGAAGTCGCCCTTCCTAGCCAAAAGCGAGTTGTTAAAGGAGTGGGCTATGGAGAAGACAAGGAGAATATAGAATATCTAGAACAGTGGGGTCTGGACCAGTTGCCTCTTTTTATAGAACCAAAAATGGAGGGAACCACAGAATCTGCTATGAGTTTCGCACCAAAAACCTTCGTCACGGCTGCCATCTTTTTCCCACGGCCTCATTTTCACAATCCATGGCCATACCTCTCCCTCAAACACAAGGCCATGATATCCCAAAGTACAGGCCGCTAACTTTCCTCTACAACAGTTCAAGCTGTCATATTCAAAACCCATGGCCGCAAATCTATTTCTCACGGCTGCGACTTTTTTTTGTGCAGAACTTTTGACAGCCTACCCCCATTTTTTTAACATGCCCCAAGTCATCGTCGATGACTTATAAACCACTCGCAACAAGAAAAATAGTTTATATAGCAAGTTTTCAACTCACAAAGCATACATCGTGCATAATAAAGGTCTAATCCGTCAAATTTGATTTTCATAACATAAAAGGGTCATAAGCATCCACGATAATCAAAATGTAAACCAAAGGGAACGAAAGCCCTATCCATCATAAGTAGCAAAGTAATGTGTATACAGTATGCGTGTTGAGGCACGTAAGCTGAAAGTAAAACTAAGGCATGAAGGCCCCATGAATCGCAATACAGTATATCAGAACAATGTAACAGAATAGTATCTCAGAAGCGGTATGAATGAGTAGCGTATCAGTATGTATCAGTGTGAATCTGTGCAGTGGGTCAAGAGCAGTGGTGTATCAGTACATAGTATCATAATGTATCAGACGGGCATGTAGGCCCAAGCAAGAATAGACATGCAAGCCTCCATGAACATTGAAAAGAAAGGAGAAAAGTAAATCAACAGGTGGCAGCAGGTCGATCACTCTCATCAGGTCCTCTTCCTGTAAACCACGTACCCCCTGGGATGACTCCCCAGATGATGACCCAGTCTCCTCCGTCGCCTCCTTTAAGCTGGTGACGGTCTGTGCAGTACTGAAAGCCTTGGCTCGAGATAAAGAAGTAGCAGCAGTGGAATCAGTTGAAGAGGTCCCAATGGAAGGTACAGCAAGATTAACTGGTGGAGCCAACAATACATGACCTCTACTGGTCCTTGAGCCCCTATCTCGACCACGCTAAAAGAAGAGAGAGGATCATATCAGATAACAGTATATGTGAACAAATGCGCAATAGAAAGCACAGAAAGATAGAACAGAGCAAAATGAGGAACATAGCGTAGTGGGGCCACCCCGGGGAACAAGAGGCTCCATGCCCTAAGCTCGGATGGCAACATCCCAATGATGGACCAGTACCCCTAAGCCGAAGATAAAACGAAGGCACTAGTCGCACCACTCCCAAGGCATCTATCAAGGAAAGGGAACACATTAGTACAGTCAGATATGAGAATCGACATAGTCAGATTTGAGAATTGGTATAGACAGATATGAAAGGAAATACAGAAAGCACAAAGAGAAGTATAGAAAGAAGGGAATGAAGGATGATGTACTTGCTCCGCGCCGGGAGGAAAAATAATTTCCTAGATCACTGGCTTGGGGATCTAGATCCGATGAAGATTCTTGTCAACGAAGGTATCTACCATTTAGGGCAATCCAAGATGAGGAGGACTCAAGGCAGTAGGAGGAGGACCCCTACACAGCGGCACGGGCCCCCATAGTGGGTATAAGCCTTTCTCGGGCAAAAACGGTATAGTCACGATCCTTACCCTCAATCAGCGTAGCAGCATCGATACCCGTCATGGCACAGGTGATCTCAATCATACAGAGGGAGTTAATCTGACGCATCCTGGCCAGAGGTGTCCTCGGGATACGGAAGTGGTTGTACCCCAAGGACTGCCGAATAACATGCTCACCAAGGTACCACTCTCTACAGAATCGTCCCTTCAGCTAGACACAGGTCCGGGTAACCCCTTGAATTCGCATCAGATTGGCTCTAGCTCGCTCCTCCATGCCAACCCAGATATCCCAGAGGATCTAAAAAGCAAGGAAACCAGTCAGCAAGAAGTATATGCAAAAAATGAGAAATGAAAATGGACACAAGTAGAAATGACGCACCCGGTCGGGAGTAAGGGTATCCAAAAAGTGGCGGTCATCATCTATGTCCTTCCTGTTGAGCTTTGTATGCCAATATCGTCAGGCCCATCGGAGTGCCTAGGGGATCACAAGAGGGTCATTACAGGAGTTTACTGGCTGGCACATACACAAGAACTCGTAGGCCTAGAGCTGTAGAAAATTAAGAGACGCATTAGTGGAGTTGAAGCAGATATGTAGTTATAGAAATGGGAAATGAAAAGCGGAGAAGAGAAAGCAGACATACCTCCTAGATACTCCAATACTTGCCTACGCTCAGATTAGAGGTCCTAGTGGCAGCACTCATATATCTGTAGAGGGTAGCCAAGGCGACTCACCCCCAGTCATAGATATCAATCCAGTCCACCACCAGCATCGCAGCGAGGTAGTGGAGATGCACCATGTTCTCCAAGTTCAGGAATAAGGCTATCCTGAACATGTAAATCAGGAATGCATGTACCACCCACTCAAAGTGGTGGACCTCTATACAGACGAAATGACAGAAGATCTTCTTCAGCCATGTATGTCGGATGCTCCCCTTGTCGATAGGCGTGGGCACGTGATTGAGGAAGTAGGTGAGAGCTGCAGGGCTTTGGTAGATATTAGGATCATAAGGGATCGGGTCGCCGCCCATTCAAATCCCGGTGAAAGGAAAAAAGTCGAGAGCGATGCGGGCACGATTTGGAAAAGGGAGGTAGTGCACCGAATATCTATAATTTTTAGAAAAATGTTATTTCTTTTTAAAACAAAAAATCCAAGATATCCAAACATTTTTCTCGAAAATGGAGTTGCCATTTAGCTTTTGAGAAAAATTAAGAAAAACAAATACAAGGCTGCGAGTCTTTTAAAAGCGTAACTAGAGAAAAAGAAGGTTTGGGGGCTAAGGTACGAAAAATGAAGATGTTAGGCACCATTTTCGCCCAACTATGAGGTTGGCCTCTACTTTATCAATATTAGTTCTTGTCGTAAATTTTTCGTCCAATCGTGAGGTTAGGCACCCTTTTCGCCCAATCGTGAAGTTATTAAAACGTTTTTTTATGCTTTTGGCCGTGTAGAAACATCACGGCTGTGACAACATGATGTTATGACCATGAGAAAAGAAGGCATAAAAGTGTTGGCCAAGTGTAAAATGGTGACGGCTGTTACTATAGGTTTAACAAAACACATGGCCGTGACATTGAAAGATCGCGGCCATCATGTTTTTAGAACCTCATAAAGTTCTTCATGTGTCTATTGTGCTTGTGAGCATAAAAACGAATCGAAAAACAATCGTTATATACGAAACAGAAAGCTATGAATATACTGTTTGTAAGAAAAACTTCTATAAACATGTTTAGATCAAAATAAATAACAAATAATCAAAAAAATAATGAAAATCATATCCACGAAACCATCGAGAGGGAGAAGATAAGGGTTTATAGAACAGTCGTGGGTTCCTAAGGTTACCTCGTATGAATATTCGCCTCGAATATGTAACGACCTAGTTCAGGCCCTAGTTGCAACAACCCAGTTTGTAATGATCCATGTAACAATCCAGCCCAAATCCTCGTATTAGCGACGATAAGCCGATAAGATCTTAGGTCACTAGAAGATCGAAAGCCATAACTCGACCCGAAAATCTTAATTCGATCCGAAAATCCTAAAGAGACCAAATGATCAAAGGTAAAATGCTAATACTCAAAGAAGACTCCTAATATCCTAAATTAAATAAATGACATGAAATATAAGGTTAAAAATAAAAAATTCTCTTAATTAAGGTAAAATGTCCATTTTTTCCCTAGTACAGCAAAAAATCTTAAAAACTCAAATTTTAATATCCTAAATCAGATATTTAACTACAATTAAGTAACAAAAGAAAAAATAACAACAAAAATTACAAAAATACCTTTAAATGGCCGGCCACCTTGGGATTTGTGCTCAAAAAGTAATTTTTTGCAATTTTTAAACTCAAAAATGAGAAAAAATTGTACAAATCGAGTATTATTATGACCCAAGACTTTTTAAACAATTAATATGCATACTAATGTAATATTATAGACCAACAAAAGCAAACAAATCATTATTAAAGTTCTTACACACTTAAATAAGTCAAAAAGTTATATCTAGTCAAAGTAGCTTAAAATAGCTTAATTGCCTATATTTAAACAATTGGTTGTTGTCAACATTTTTATAAGCTATGATAATAATAATAACACTAAAATAATTCATTTTAGTAGGTTAGAAGACTAAAAGTTACATCAAATCAATTTTAAAATCATTTTCTTGAACAATATTGTGCCAAAATACCATCAAATAAGTAATTAAAGCAAGAATTGAGCACATTAACCAACCAAACAGCCCTTAGCAAAATTCCCCTCTGGTGCAACCAATTAGAATTAAGATATTTTAAATTTTCCATACACATTAATTATTAAACCCATCACCACCTTGCCTATATAAATAAGCTAAACACCCCTTCTTCTCTTCATGTTCGGTCAAGAGGGGAGGAAAAGTCCAGAAATCTTGAGTTCTTGAAGTGTTTTCCAAGATTGAGAGAGAAAGGAGGAAAGAAGAAGGAAGAAAGGAAAGAGAAACCAAGGAGGAGCAAGGAGGAGCATTGAAGCCAAGTCCCTAGGCCATTCTTCATACCTTAGATCCTTAAACAAGTAAGTAAAACCTGTAAACTTTCTGTCCAATATCACCTTAAATCTCCCTCAACTCATCTCCTTACACACATGTAAAAACAAGAACCCAAAAATGGATTAAAAAGGCATTTTAGTAAGAAAATTAGGATTTTTCACAATTTTTATGGTGAAGAATGAGCTTGCATGTTTGTATCTATGGGTTGTGTACTTTTCAAAAGTGCTGGAATAAATATATGTTACTCTTAAATAGATACATGCAAAGAAATGAAACCAAATCTTGACACAACATGAGCTAGAACACAAAACCCTAAAAGTCCTGATTTTTAGCCTATTTTGACTTTCTGTCTCGACCTTTGATTTATCATTCCTAATTGTAGAAAAATGATTAAAGTATGATTTTTATGTCCAGACCTATATTTTGAAGTTATCTTTCATACCAAATTGGTTTCAAGTGATTTCATTGGGTAGAACTTGAGATATACTACTTTTGCTAAAGATTGTCAGTTTCTGATCACCCCGAGTTGCAGATCTAAAAACCATAGGTTAGAATGATAACCGACCTTAGGTCAAAATATGCAATTTGTAGATAACATGTATATCTTGCTTTCCACCAAAAGGAACCTAAAATATAGAGACGTAATAGGTCAAAACACACCTCAAAATCACTGTTGTAAATCTGTGACTGCCAGAGCCATGTGTCATATATTTTTACATGACCAGAAACACATGTTTTTAGTGACCAAATCCGAAACTGGTTTTCATGAAAGGTGTAGATAACATATTGACCTATTTATGGACCAACAATCATCCCTAGATACCTTTGGATGGTCCCCCAAAATGTTTGTACATTCTCTGTTGTAACCAGGTTTTGCTGAACTTTTTGTAGCTAACTGAACCCATTTTATAAAATGGCAAAAATATTTAACTTGTTCTAAATAGGTAGCCTTAACACTAAACACAAAACTTATAGGGGACACACTAAACCAGAACATATCCAAAAAGAAGACCCATAGCCTTTGATTTGATGTCTCAAAATCGAGGCCAACTGAGGCATAATTTCTGTACTTTTCTCTGTAAAGTGCTGAATTATTTTCTCTTAAATGAAACAAATGACCCATTTACCTTATGATCTGACCTTAGTGTTGAACATAAATGTTGTAGAAAATATTTTTATCTAAGTGGTGTCCAAATATTAAAACCAAACTCCATGTCTAGGTATTCCAAAACACTATTATGCTTTTTAAATTGACACTTAAACATTTACCTTAATTTTGTTAAGTGTATAGTGGCATCTTATGTTGTGGGACATAAAATATAGGCATTAATTAAATTAGGTTAGATGATTACTGTATGAAAATGATTATTTGATGATTAGAATCTATGCCGCTAAGTTAAATCCATGTCTTATAAATTATAGCTTGTGCTTCATATACTTGCACTCCATAGTTTAATGAGTTGTACCATATGCTATGTTGGGTAATACAAATTTACCATGCTTAGTTGCATATTATGCCATTGTTAGTTGCACTTCAAAATATAAGTTGTTATATCATGAGCATTGTGAGTGTGATACTAGACACATCTCATGTGTTACCTCATGTATATTTTTGAGTTGTATCTTGATACGGTTGATGTGGGGGAAGGCAAACATTTTATCTTGATTAGTGAGTCCTAGTTGATGGGGGTGTCAACAATGGGCAATCTATGTCTTGAGCCGTGTTACATTCTGAGCCGTGTTACGTTCTGAGCCGTATCACATCTTAAGTTGAATTGCCGCTATACGCCGCAGTGATTGGGAACGCTGACGTACAAAAACCTAACGTAAAGGAACGTAATTGTATCATTCAGATTATTGTGTTGGGTATGATTTACTTTAGGCCATATACGTCCTAAGCCATGTCACGTCTTGAGCTAAATTGTCGTTATACACCGCAGTGATCAGGAATGCTGACGTACGGGTACCTAACGTATGGGAACATAATGGTACCTTTCAGATTATTGTGTTGGGTATGATTTACTTTGGGCCATATACGTCCTAAGCCGTGTTACGCCCTGAGCCGTATCACGTCTTGAGCCAAACTGTCGCTATACGCCACAATGATCGGGAACACTGACGTATGGGAACCTAACGTACAGGAATGTAATGGTGCCATTCGGATTATTCTATTGGGTATGATTGACTTTGGGCCATGTACGTCCTGAGCTGTGCCACGTCTTGAGCCGACCGCCTGCTATAAGCCGGCGTGATCGGGAATGTTGGTGTATTGGAGCCAAACACACGGGAACGTAATGGTACCACTTGAAATTCGATTGATTGATTTATAATTGGATTAGGCAAATGCATTTGCATTGCACTCTTCAATACCTGCGTAATTTGTTCTTTAATACTTATCTATCTACTATATTTATATCTTTGCCTGTCTCCTTGATTTACAAATGCTTTAAATGTTGTATGAAATGCGTTGTGGTGAGTTTGTGCTATGAGATTGGTTAGAGAGTTTGGAGAGTTTTCTTCTCGGCTTTGACTCATGGCATTCGTGCCACAAGTGAGGAGGAGGAGTTCTTGGAGGATGTCACCACCAAACAAGAAGAAGGTTTTGAAGTACAGGGTGAGTAGCAAGAGCTAGTGGACCTTGACAATGCTTGCTGAAGTTCCAAATCTTATCCTTTTGTGCTTTTTTATCAGTTTCCCTATGCTTATTGTAATTTTTGTAAACTTTTTGTGAAACTATAATTGCTACATACTTATGAACAGTTCAGAACTCTTAATGATATAATATTTATGATATGTAAATATGAATGAATTGTTAGAATATTTTCCTTATCTATACTTACGTATGTCCCAACGTGCCGAAAGGGCAAGGCATTACAGTTGGTATCAGAGTCTAGGTTTAATGAATCTTTAGGCCTTGGATTATGGGAAACCTGGCGTTCTGTCGCATTGAAGCTCTATAGGATGCATTGTATTAATTATTATTATCATCTATACATTATAAGAACTAAAACCTACTACGTCTAAGTCTTATAGCGAGTCACGTCAAGATGCTATGGAGTTTGAGAACAGCAAGGAATCTACATGCAAAAGACGAGTAAGGGCATCTAGATCGAAGACTGGAGATTCATGCAACTAGTTATCTTATTTTAAAGGGGTAGACGGGAGTACACACTAGGAAAACTTTCATATATCACCTCGAGAGCCACCGTTAGAACCCCGCAACTTCATCCTTATAAGTTTCATTCTCATTTACCCCAAGCCTTTTTGTTAAATTTCGTACCTATTTGAAGTTCTTTGTGTATTCTTTCTTCTTAAATAATCAGTCCTCAACGGTACTGTCAAGTGTCATTCGTCGGTAACCTTTATGCACCCAAGTTTTGTTGATAATCCTATTAGAAATTCAATCCTTGAAAATACCGTTGTCCTCAAGTTTTCATGTCTCGATAATGACCAGTATTCGCATTTGATTCTCCTCTAATTCAAGCCATTATCCTTGGACTAACTCTTCTTTTCTAATTACCCATTCCGAACATTCGACATTGATAAAACCTTTTTCCATCGTTCATTTTCCCTCGATTCTAAAACCATAATCTGTTGTAGTAATTTTGTGAATTCTTTGTACACTCTTGAAATCTTTACCAGGAAAATAAACTTAAGTACTTGAATTGAAGTACGTTAGGCCGACGTAACTTCATGGCAAATATCTAGTTTGGCTACCCATTGCTTGACATTTCTTTTGTCTGAATCGAATTGTACTGGATTAGTTCCAATGACGTTTTTTTAAGTGTTATTCACTATCCTCCTCTTGTTTCACCTACATTTGAACCCCAATAACCACTCGTTTTGTGTCAATGGTGACTACCTTAACCATGACCATTTGACCTCATCCAACCTATCTTTTGAACTCTCTGGGAATCTTTCCTTGAATCTCGTTGAAGGACTTCTTGACCATCCCTAAGCCATTTTAACCTCTAACCACATTTTCTCATAAGTGTGGCACGTAGAAGTACAATTGAAATGCTACAGAACTTGGAAATAACGTAGGACTACGCGATCAAAGTCCAATGATTTCATCCACACCTATTGGAAGGAAAGGCCGACTACGGTGGTCTATGATTGATAACACCCAAGATATAGCAGCTCTGACCTGGAATCAGTTTGAAAAATTATTTTTGGAAAAGTACTACCTAGCTCCCTTCTGACATGGACAAGTCAGAGAATTTTTGGAGCTAAAACAAGGATCTATGTCAGCAATCAGTTTAAGATTCTAGCAAGATAAAGCAACCATTACTCCAGGTACTGAATGTATAAGCCCAACCCCATCCACACCCTCAATAAAGAACAACTCAAGTAAACAATAACCTAAGTTCGAAGAGAAATGATACAAGTAAATTATCCCCAATTTGTCACACAATGAAGTACGGGATGAAATTTTGGAGACGAAATTTGTTTAAGGGGGTATTTTGTAACGACCCAATTCAAACCCTAGTTGAAACAACCCAGTTTGTAACGACCCGTGTAGCAATCCAGTCCAAACCCTAGTATTAGCGACGGTGTGCCGATAAGATCTTAGGTCACTACAAGATTGTAAATCCTAACTCGGCTCGAAAATCCTAATTCAATTCAGAAACCCTAAAAGGACCAAATGCTCAGAGGTAAAACCCTACTACTCTTAGAAGACTCCTATCATCCGAAATTAAGTAAATGACATGAAATATAAGGTTAAAAATAAAAAAATTCTCATAATTAAGGTAAAATAACCATTTTGCCTCTGGTATAGCAAAAAATCTTAAAAATCTAAATTTTGACACCCTAAATCATATATTTAAATATAATTAAGTAACAAAAGACGAAATAACAACAAAAATGAAAAAAATGTGGTGGCTCGGGACCGCATGTAGCGGCCGTCACTTTTAAAAGCTTCGGACCTCACGACCGTGAGTTCGATGACAGAACATAAGTTCTGTGATTGATTCGAAAAAATATTTGCGCAAAGCTGTCATGCATCTCTCTCCTCTTCTTCTACACTCTCTTAGCCTCACTCTCTCTCGGTTTTTACTCTCTCTCGTGGTTTCTCTCGACTCTCTCCTGGTTCACGATGTCTGTCATTTCCTTCTTTTCCTTAGTTTATTCCGTGATAGTGAGAGCGGGATTCGGTTTCGTGGGTGACAAAGCGAGTGGCATCAATAGTAATGGAGGTGGAGGCGGTGTTGGAGCTGGTAGTGGTGGCAGCGTCATTGGAGGAGGTGATGGTGGCGTGGCACCGGGCGGCCACGACAACGATGTGGCCACGGGTGGTGACGGTGGAGATGCGGCTGGGCTGCTAGTGGTGGTGATGGTGAAGATGCGGCTGGGGGCATGCCCAGGATGCCAGAGTTATTCTATCTTGAGACCTATTACTCGGTGAATCATCGGTTGCGGCGCGCCGGCTATGAAGAGGAGAGGTTTGTCATTCCTGATATGGTGGCGGAGTGTGAGATCTCCCTACTTTGAGTTCTTTACTTGTTTTGTTGATTAAAAGCTTATTTGAATGTTGATCCTTGATTACTTTTGAATGATTGAACTTTTGTTTGATATCAAATTTGAGTTGACTTAAACATTGACTTGTATCGGACGTCGGAGTTTGGGATTGAATTGAATTTGAGTTGAGACTTTGTTTAAAACATTGGACTTAACTAGGTTAGACCCTGACTTGGATTGGATAGGCCTTTACTCTTGGACAGGATATATTTTGGAAAATGAAACTTTTGAAGTTGGATGAAAATGAACTTAAGAATTAACGAACGCTTGAATAAACTTTAGAATTTCAGACAAAACAAACTCAAATTCGTGGAAAAAGGATTTTAAAATTGAATTGAGGATGGATTCGTCCTTCGGTTTGATTGGGTTGGATTTGATTTTTGACTCTGAGTTAGGTCTTGTTTTGAAAATGGGATTAATTAAATTTGAGAATGAATCCCGGTAAATGTTGGTTTGCATTGAATTTTGAAAATGTTTTTAAAATAGAGCCATGTTGAAACGTAGGCTTAGAGACTACGTTGATCTGAGAAATTGGAACCGAGGGTTGGGACGTGGATCTGAAATTGAACTTTGATGTTTGAATTTTGAATTTTGGAACGGATCTTGTCGAATTTTGAATTTAGGTTTAAGGTTTGAATGGAACTGGATCTGAGCAGAGTCGAATTTTAGGTTAAATTTTTTACTTGTGGTTGGATCCTAACGTTCTAGAGATTGATTTGAAATTGTTGGAGGTGGATCGTTGGCTTTGGGTTTTGTTTTTTAGAGTTTTCAAATGGATTGAATCTCGTCGTCGCCTTTTTTTCAAAAGAAAAACCTCCTCTTGGATTGGTTGGAAGTTGAAATTTACTAAAGATTGAAACTTGAAAATTTAGTTTACCTATGGTTGCTTTGGGATCTATTTGGTGGATTTGTCATTTTGATTACCGTTCGTTGGAGAAAAGTTCTATTTCAACTATCTTGTTGCGCATTTTGATTTTAATTCTATTGTCATTTCTATTTGTTGATTTATCTTTTTTTTTTCGTTTTTGGCGAGGCTTTGTATCTGCGGCTTTGGCGGCTCTTTTGATGTGCTTTAGTGGTACATAGCCCTACCTCCCCGCTGTCGTAAGATAGATGATGGAGCAAGCTTTGGTAGCTTTGTCAGGGAACTAGAGGGGACCAACAATGAAAGGGTCACCCTTACAGCTCTGACCGAGAGTTAGTGGGACACCACCAACACTTTTCACCTGTTGACATTTGAGGTGACTCTAACTCCTTTTGATTTCTCTCTCATTATCGAGAATCAGGTAGGCGGCGACCCGATCCCCTATGACCCAAATATCGACCAGAGTCCCGCGGCTCTCTCCTATTTTCTTGGTCACGTGCCCCCGTCCATCGATAAGGGGAGCATCCAGTACACGTAGCTGAAGAAGACTTTTCGCTACTTTGTCTGCACAGAGGTCCACCATTTCGAGTGGGTGGTGTGTGCATTGCTTCTCTACATGATCGGGATAGCCTTACTCCTAAACTTAAAGAACAGGGCGCACCTCTACTACCTTGCTGGTGGACCAGATCGGTTCCTACAATTGGGGGGAGCTACCTTGGCTACCCTGTACAGATATATGAGCGTTGCCACTAGGACAGATGACAGGAGTGTAGGTGGGTACTGGTGCATCTAGGAAGTACATATGCTTTTTTTCTTTTATTTCCTTTCTCATTTTCATATCTGCATATCTTATTTGAACTATGCTGATGCGTTTCTTAATCTCTACAGCTCTGGGCTTATGAGTTCTTGGGTATGTGCCAGCCGATAAACTCCTGCGATGACCCACTTGTGATTCCCCGGGCACTCCAGTGGGCTAGACGGTACCGGGGCTCAAAGCTAGGTGGGAAGGATATAGATGATGATCGCCACCTTCTAGACACCCTCACTCTCGACTGGGTACGTCATTCGTGCTTCTATTCATTCCCACTTCTCATTTCCTGTACATACACTACTTACTGACATGTTTCTTTGATCTTTAGGTCTGCTAGGATATCTGGATCGACATGGAGAAGCAGGCCGATGTTGACCTGGTGCAGAGCTGAGAGGCTACCCGAACCCGTGTCTTGCTTGAGGGGCCATTCTGTAGAGAGTGGTACCTCAGTGAGCGAGTGGTTCGGTAGTATTTAGGGTATAACTATTTTCGTATCCCGAGGACACCTCCGATTGGGATAAGTTAGACCGACACCCTCCATATAGCTGAGATCACCCATCCTATGATGGCTATCTATGATGCTACGCTGATTGAGGGTGAGGATCATAACTGTACGGTCTTCGCCTAAGAGAGGCTCATGCCTGCTATGGGGGTCTGTGCTGATGTGCGTGGTCCTCCCCCTGCTGCCCCAGGTCTTGGGCACCTTGAGTTGCCTGGGACGGTGAATACATTCGTGGACGGGAATCTTCATCAGATCCAGATCCCCAAGCTGGCAACCCAGGAGATTCTTCCCTCAGGCGTAAAGTAGGTACATCGCTCTTCCCTTTTTTCTCTTCTCACCATATTACTCTTCATACTTTTTGTACTGTTTCCCATATCTAACTGTACTAATTCTCATATCTGGCTGTACTGACGTGGCCCTTTTTCTTAACAGATTCCCCGGGAGTGATGCGACTAGTGCCTTTGTCTCATTTCCGAGTTAAGGGTATTGGTTTGTCCCTTGGATGCTGCCTTTTGGGCTCAGGGCATAGAACCTCTCGCTCCCCGAGGTGGCCTTATTGTGGAATTTTCCTTACTTTGCTCATATTTATATTTCTACACTTTCATTTCTGCCTATGGATATCGTTACCTGATGTTATCATCTCTCTTCTTTCAGCGTGGTCGGGGTAAGGACCAAAGGACTTGTAGAGGTCGTATGTCGCTGGCTACACCAGTTGTTCCTGCTGTACTTTCATCTGATTCTACTACTGCTGTCCTTTATGGTGGGTGGGGCCTTTGTGCCCTATGGTTTACATTTTCATTATCATGGATGCTTCGTGTTTCGTGGAAATCGAATTTGATTGATTAGACCTTTGTTATGCATGATGTATGCTTTGTGAGTTGAAAATTGTCATATAAGACTGTTTTCATGTTGTGAGTTGCTGACAAGTATGTACTAACAGTTTGGGGCATGTTGACAAAATAAGGGTAGGCTGTCAAATTTTTTGCATAAAAAAGTTGCGGCCTTGAGTAATGAATTTGCGACCGTGGGCTTTAAATGTGGTGGCCTGAACATTTATGGAGAAAAGTGCATGGCCTGTACTTTGGGATATCATGGCCAGGAGATTTATGGATGAAACATGGCGGTCGTGAGGGATGCAGTTGGCAGCTGTTAGGAAAAGGTGGCGACCATGACAAAACTTTTTGGTGCGAAACTCAAAGCAGATTCTGTTGGTTTCCTCTAATTATGGTTCTATAAAGGAGGCAGCTGTTCCAAACCCCACTGTCCTGGATATCCTGCATTCTCTTTGTCTTCCCCATGGACCACTCCTTCGACAACTCTCTTTTGGCTTGGATGGTCGACTTCTCCCTGGTTGAGCACAAAAACTTCCTTAACTTCGGACTAGACGCGCTATTCTCCTTGAGTACCATGAGGATCGATTGGCATATTCTGCGAGGGGCGGCCCAACTATGGGATCTCGATGTTCATGTGTTTTGTTCTGGACACGAGGAGCTGTGCCCGACAGTGGAGGACTTTTCTACCATTCTAGAGATTTTAGCCCAAGAAAAGGTTATAGTACCCACTCCTTTCTCGAGTCCTAGGGATAGGTTAATGCAGCTCTGTGGTTATTCCAGACGTGAGGAGTCACTCATTACTCATGATGGATTCCTCGATGTGGCACGGATCATAGACCACTTCGGGCCTCGAGGATCTCTTGGTGACTTCTCTTTTTAGTTTCAGAGCCGGTATGGTCTTTGCATTTGTCTTATATCCCGCTTCCTCTTGGGACCCTTAAACGGGCAGGCTAGCTCTTCTTTGGTGGATGTGGCTCATCAGATCCACGAGGGTTGGGATCCTGTCCGGTTAGTCCTTGTCGAGACAATCCTTAGGCTTGATGCAATCCACACTGAGGGTGCCCCTTACTTCGTCAGTAGTGCTCTCATGTTGCAAGTAGTCACTCAACTCTCATTTTTCTTCACTTTTCTCGGGTTTTTCCACTCAGCTCTCCTTTTTCCATTTTTCCCTCTATTTTCCTACTCAGCTCTCATTTTTCTTTGTTTCTCTTAGGTTTGGCTGATGGAGAAGGAGAACTTACTGGTGAAACCTGTATCTGACAGCTACAGTGTGAAGTCCTTCATCTGCCGTCAGGTTTATTGCCTTTGTTCGACAGAAGGCACTTAAAAGGATTAAATGAGTTCTCTGATCGAGGAGGACATCTCCTAGCAATACCCCTAGCTAAAGATATCTTTTATGACTACTGCGCCTATAGGTTACTCGTGGGTTGTATTGATAGGCTTGAAGATGGCCTCCTTCTATCATCCATATCGCATTCTCCATCAATTTGGGTATACTCAGGTCAAACCCGATACTGCCGTGAGTCATTTGTATAGTTCCGCGCATCGAGCTCCTTTCTTGGGTCACTACTAGCGAGCCTGGTCTTCGCCAATGAGGATGCCGGTTGGTAGAGAGTTCGACAACGGGCTTTTTGAAGATTACAAGGCTTAGCTTAGGATGAAGTTAGAGCGTTGCACAGAATAAGAAGGAGATGCGAAGAGGAGGACTTTACTTTGCTTCGTTGTACCGTGATCTCTCATTTGTTTCCTTTTAGTTTCGTAAAATGAGGACTTGCGAGCCTCTCTTGTTTTCAGAATCAAAACTGAATTAATTAAACCTCTTAATGAAAGTTTCTCCATTTTTAGTTTGTGGGGATCTCTAAAACTGTTCCTTTATATTTTCGTTTTTGCAATAATCAATTTATTAGAAAAACATAAAAAAAGTTGTTGCATTTGATCAACTACTCAAACATGGTTACCAAGAAAGAAATTCAAACATAGGTTTAGGCCGAACTTTTGACAGAAGCTACCTACGTATCCCGAAGAAAGGGAATCAGGCCATAACATAGTTCCAGGCTCGGGTCTCAATCGAGTATTGAAACTCTCCTTTTTGCACGTTTTCCCTCAGGGGTAGAACTTTTTGTGCTAATTTGAGTTGGTGGGTGTAGAGAAAACATCCCCGTCTAGGTCTATAAGGATAGCGGCGCCTCCCGACATTAGGGTCTTGATGAGATAAGGTCCGACCCAATTAGGTTTAAACTTACCTCTTGGGTCGAAGATCGGAGCTCTGATTTTTTTGAGAACTAAATCACTTCCCTTCAAGTTCTGGGACTTAACCATCTTGTTAAATGCCCAAGCTATTCTCCATTGATATCCTTGAACGTAAAACAGCGCTCTGAGTCTTCTTTCTTCAAACAGGAGGAGTTCTTCAAATCTGTCTCTATGCCACTCTAACTTGGGGAAAATGCTTTCGGCCATTACCCTCAAAGATGGAATCTGCAACTCTATGGGTACAACGACTTCCATTCCATATACCAACGCATACGGTGTCGCTCCGGTGGAAGTTTTAATCGATGTCTGATACCCCCAAAGTGCAAATGGTAACTTTTCTGGCCAGTCCTTATTTCCCTCAATCGTCTTTTGTAGAATCTTTTTCCCGTTCTTGTTAGTTGCTGCCACGGTTCCATTGGTTTGCAGTCTATACGTAGAAGACTTATAACTAACAATTCAATACTCCTCCAAAAGATATAAAACTTCTCCTTAGAAATGAGAACCATTGTCAGAAATAATCTCGTGCAGAATCCCGTATCGACAGATAAGATTCTCTTTGATGAACTTAGCTACTTGGGAGGCCTTCAGAATGAAGTAGGAGAAAATTTCGACCTACTTTGTAAAGTAGTCAATTGCTACGAGAATAAACTCATGTCCATTCGATCCCTTGGATGTGATTTTTCCTATCACGTTGATTTCCCAAACTGAGAACGGCCAAGGAGATGTCATGTTATTGTAACAACCCAGTTTGAACCCTAGTTGTAACAACCTGATTTTATAACGACCCGTGTAATGACCCAGCCCAAACCCTAGAATTAGCAATAGTAAGCCGACAAGGTCTTAGGTTTAACTCAACCGAAACCCTAACTCAACTCGAAATCCTAAAAAGATCTAATACTCAGAGAAAACTCCCAACATCCTAAATTAAGTAAATAGCGTGAAATATTAAATTAAAAATTAAAAATTTTCATAATTAGGGTAAAATGACCATTTTGCCCATTGTACGGCAAAAAGTCTTAAAAATCCAAATTTTGATACATGGACACCCTAAATCAATGATTTAGATACAATTAAGTAACAAAAGATAAAATAACATCACACAATGACAAAAATGCCCCCATTAGCCGGCCACATTGGAGTTTGTGCACAAAAAGTCCCTTTTTACAATTTTTAAGCTAAAAAATAAGAAACAATTGTACAAATCAAGAATTATTATGACCTAAGATGATCTAAACAAGTAATATACATAATAATATAATATTTTAGGCTAACAAAACCAAACAAATCATTATTAAAATTTTTACACACTAAAATAAGTCAAAAAATTAAATCTTGTCAAACTAGCTTAATTTGACTTAAAAACCTACACCTATTTAATTAATTACTATAATAATTATGATAATTCATGAGATTACCAAATTAACCATAATCTTTCTAAAATAATATATTTTGGTAGGTAGAGGCACCAAAAAGATATACTAAATTAATTTTTTAGGCATTATTTTTTGCACAAAATAGTACCAAAACATAATTTAAATCCTAAATTAATACAAAATCAGACATTGAGCAACCCAAACTACCATTAGACAACTTACCCACCTGCCATGTCAGAAAATACAAGTTTCAAAAGACTATGGTCACCCCATGCAACCAATTAGAAATTTGAAAAATCAAAAAGTAGCTTATATCTTCATAATTACTTCCACTATCTTTTTCTTTATAAATTATTACCTAAGCCCCCATTCTCTTCTTCATATTTTGGAACTAAGGAGAGAGAGAGACCAAAATTTTGAGTGTTCTTGAGGTTCTTCAAAGGTTGGGAGAAGAAGGAAAGAAGAAAGAAAAAGGAAGGAAGGAAGAAGGAAGAAGAAGGAAGAAGAAGGAGCCTATAAGGAGGAAGGAGGCCATATTAAAGCCAAGTTCTAGCCATCCTCCATTTTTAGGTCCTTAAACAAGAAAGTAAAACCTCTAAACTTTCTGTCCAATATCACTCTAAATCTCCATCAACTCATCTCCCTAAACACATGTAAAAAAAAGAACCGAAAAATAAATTAAAAAGGTGTTGTAGTAAGAAAACTAAGATTTTTCATGATTTTTATGGTGAAGAATGAGCTTACATGTTTGTATCCATGAGTTGTGTAGCTTCTATAAGTTTTGAAACAAAAATATGTAAGTCTTAAACACATGCATGCAAAGATGTAGGACCAAATGGTTAGGGTTGATATACTGAAAATTATGTTTTTAATATTTAATTTTATTTTAATAAAATTAATTTTTATATTTTATAAGAATCTTAATGAGAAATGTATGTATATAATTTCTTTAATGTTATGCATGGATGTCCTTTATTCTGTATAATATTTAATCTAGTGTGTAGAATACTGCTTGCACAGAGAAAATTAGATTTTAAGTTCTTGTAAAATTTAAGATTTATGTTCACAGTTTAGATGTAAATGGACATACTATCGATACGACTGTAACAAAGAATTTTAGTAGGGATGTCTTGGTTACGGAAAACAGATAATAACGTTATCTATTGTTCCGACCTTCTGTGCTAGTGCACTTTGTATTTATTGAACGGGACACATTTGAGTAATTAATTTTATATTGACAATATAAATTAATTCATACCCCAAGGTTATTATGAATAGTGCTTATACTCTCAATCTTGAAATAATTATTGATTTGCGTATATTTAATATTCGTTGTTTTGACTCATTAAAGGGTGCGATCTTATATGGATCTATATTCCCAGTGAATTAGATAGCGGTATTATTTATATGGTGAATATTAATTATTGATGGAATCCACATCTTGAATGTTCGGGATTATTGACATCCCCTTAAGGAAACTTATAAATTTTGATCGGGCCAAACCCTACAGGTGGATTTGATTATCCGGCGGTCAAATAAGTTAAGTGGAAGGGCCTAAAAAATTTTAAGATATCAATTAAATTAAATTGTCAGTAACTAAATTTAATTGGCGGGTATTGGTAATGCTAATGTGGAAAAAAATATTAAGCATTTAATAACAGGAGCTCAATGCAAGATGGTCTTGAGATTGTGGGTCGAAGTGTAATTATAGTTCTTTGGTAGTATGAATTGTAATTTAGTGTTTTATGAAAATTGCAGAAATCACTGTTAGTTTTTCATAATTACAGATACCACTATGAGGTTTGCTTAATTGCAGAAACCGCTGGATACGTATCAGTGTTCCACTAGAAGTCTGATTTATAATTACTCAACAGGTCCCTACTGTAATCCTATAAATATGCGGGTAGGATGAACCATATTCATAACTTGTCTTCAAGACTAAAGCTGTCTAGATTCTGCCGGTACGAGCTCTCGATAGATTATAGCACGCACTATAATCGAGAATCGCATAAGGGAATACAGTAGAAGGTCAAACGAGAGTTTCAACTCGAAATCAAATCGTAGTTGAAGAATTGACCGGAAAAATAGTATTCTTATAAATTAACTTTTGTTGTACAGGTTTTATTTTGATCGTTTGACGTCAAAAGTTTTATCTGTTGCCCGTTTCGGCGTTTGCCCGTCTAGTTAATTTTACCAAAAATTATTTGTAAAAATAATAATCTTGACAGTTTTACCTTCAACAATTGGCATTAAAACCGTTTGGTTTTTCGTTTATGGTTATCGGGGCCTGGTAATTTTAGAACTATGCTAACTTTGTTGTGCAGGTGCTCTAAATTCCAGTTTTATGATCATCATATTATATTTCATGTTTGATTGAATGATTTGAATGATGATTTAATTTTTAATCGCAAGGGCCAATCGTGAAAGATTAAGGTTTTTTCTAGAATTAAATGTGAGTCTTCAAGACATAGGTATCGATGTAATATCTAATTTTATGTTTTTAAATATCTATTTAAATTATTTAAGAACATGTTGAATATCCAAGGATACGAAGAACAGGCAGCGGCACCGACGGTGGTTTCGGGTTTTACGGGCCACGGATCGCGGTAAATATTTAACGGTTTTAAACAATTTTTTTGGTGAGTTTTATGCAGTATTTATGTATTAAAAATAGCAGAAAAAATAAGTCAAAATAGCAAGAAAAAACATCAAAAACCGCCCACCACCGGCAGTTTTGCTGGCGGCAACTTGGTGATGGTTTTGATATTTTTTTGGGTCTTTTTTTGGACTATTTTTTAGCATTTTTTAGTCATAAAATAGTAGCAAACATACCTTAAAATACTATCCAAAATGCATAAAAAAAAACTGGGCCAAAAGAGTGCAAAAAATAGGTGGCAAACGGCGGCACTCTGGTGGCGGCAGCGGCACTGGTTCGGGGTAGTTTCGGGACTGTTTTCAAGGCATTCTATGAAACAACAGGTTACTGGATATTTGAGCTATTTTTCTAAAAAATAGGCGCAAAAAGCCCATTAGAAAAATCCCAAATAGGTGGCTGTTTCGGGCGGCGGCACTACCTGCAGCGGCGGCGACTTTTGGGCAGTTTTCTGGGTTATTTTTCGGGCTATTTTCGAGCTAGTTTTTTGACAAAAAAATACTGCTTTACAAGAGCTATTTTTTGGTATACAAGTCGTTTAAGACAAAAGTTACGCTAGAAAAGTTAAGAAACGAATCAATGTGAAAATACTTGAATTTTTTCCTACAATTAAATAAAAAAATTATTTTGATATATATATATATATATACACACTCAAATGGCTAACCTAAGAGAATGTACCAGAACTTGGTGAGCAAGTTTCACAAACTCAAGTCAAGTTTAAAGTAACTAAGGTTAGTTAACCCATGGTTAAGGAAACTTCCTAAGAAGCTTCCTATTTGACTTTTGGCTATAAAAAGAGACCCAACCCACCCTTTTTCTTCATAATTTTGTGCATATAGAGAGGGAGAGAGAGAGAGAGAAGAAGAAGAACAAGAACAAGAAGAAGAAGAAGAAAAGAGAAGAAAGAAAAAGAAAGAGGAAGAAAGAAGAAGGAGGATTCATGAAGCTTGAAAGCTAAGTCCAAGGTTTTCCATTACCAAGAAACAACTTCTAAACAAGGTAATCAAGGCTCTAACACTTCTGATTTTATACAAATCAAATACCTCTTTTATTATTTTGAAACACAAATCAAATATCAAGAACTGAAAACTCTAAAATAAAGGCATCATGGTTGGTTTTTGGGGTTGTTCGGTATAAATATTGAAGTTGTGAGTTGGTGTGGGTTTTTTCATGGGTTCCATGACTACTATAAGCTCTGGAACATTGATATTTGGAAGTACAACACATATATACAAAGAAGATGGGTTAAAAACTCACATACATAACACTAAGAGGCTAGAACCAAAATAGGCCTCAGTTTTGGGCATTTTGAGCTTTCTACCTTGATCTTTGGAATATCATAAATCAATGTAGAAAAATTCTTTAAGTGTTTTTTTATATCTAGACCTAGGACATTGTGTTATATTTCAACCAAAATTGGTTTGAACTCATTTGAGTAAGTAAAACTCGAGATATTATAATTCTATCAAAATGTGTCGATTTCAGACCAGTCAATAATGCAGACCTAAAAACCCTAATTTAAAATGAGATTCGAGTTTTGTCCGAAACATGAATGTAGTAGAGAACATGTATATAAAGCTACCCACAAACAATAAGAACAAAATAATGCGTTTTGATAGGTCCAAACCCCTTTGAAACTCTCTATTGTGTTTCAGCCCTCAAGGGACACTTCTGTCACATATTTTTGTGTAGCCCAAATCTCCTATTTTTAGTGATCTATTCCAAACATGGTATACATGAACTTTGTAGCTAACATATTGAAATATGTGCTGCCCAAAAATCAGACCTTAAAGCCTTGGGATGACTCTCTAAAACCGTTTCACACTCTCTATCGAAAATCGGTTCTGCTGAGTTTTGCTGGCTAACAAAACCTATTTTCTAAAATGGCCAAAACGTCCAACTTATTCCAAACAACTACCCTTAGCTGTAAAATTGAACCTTATAGGGGCCATGTTGAAATAGAAAATACTCAAAAATGGGCTCATTTGGACTTGATCTGATACCCCAAAATCGAGACCAATAGAGCCACTTTTCTAACCAATTCTATGAGCAAGTGCTGAACCGTTTCTGTTTCCGTCAAGTGTTTCATTAAGTTGCCTTAGGTTTTGACCTTGGTGTAAAACATAAAAGTTGAAGAGAATATCTTAATCTAAATTGTCACCAAAATCATAATCCAACTCCAAATCTAAATACCTCAAAATACTGCGGTACTTTAAAATTTAATGATTGAGAGAGTAATAAATGGCTAAGTTAAATCCTTAAACAAGTGAATGATTGGGAAAGTGCGTAGTACCCCTTAAACCTAAAAAGAAAGTAACCATGGTCCCTAAAATCAAGAAAACATTCAATGGTGTGAATCATTTTAGTACTTCATGTTCTAAGAGGGGTAGAATTCCGTGTTGACGGTTAAGTCATTATTGCCTACTATGCATGAAAGTTTTGTTACCCAAGGAGCAAGCTTAACTCGTTGACAAAGGCTCAGTTTGTATGCATATAAGATAAGGTGAGAGTGCTTAACCATTATCTTGAACTTGAGTTTATGTAAATGTTGCATGAAAATGCTTTGAAGTGTATATTTTGAATTATGACTAGTTTGACGATCGCATGAGCCTGCTGTTTTCAAAAGCTATGATGTTTTTAATTCAAGTGGCTATCCATGATATTTTGAGGTAGCATGATGTTACTATGAAAGTATGATTAATGTTGTGTGATTGTTCCAAAGTGCCAAGTTACAAGGGTTTTCGGCCCTTTATATCCTATTATGAGGGAGGTTACCCAACTATGGGTTTTTCATTTGTCCCTTTAGGGGAGGTTTCCCATTAAGCGAGAGTTTTTGCCTTTAAGGCTTTTGGGCTGAGTCTCAGGTGTTAGCACATACCACTCGTGCTTGGTAGAGAGTGGCCCTCATTCCATCATATTGTTATCCGTGCATTTCAAATTAAAGTTACGGTATCGTTGGAACTCCCGATCGTGAGGTTAACGACTACTTGGATATTTTTGGGGCTTGAGTCTAGATTTGAGAAAGTGGTCAGGCATTTTAAATTTGTGGCGGTTGAGCCAGGAACATATTTCTGTCTGCAATACTGAGAAGCTTCTGGATAATCTGTCATAATTTTATGTACAAGAAAATGCATCATTTTCTATAATTTCGTAGAAAATGTGATGAACTATTTTTAGAAAGAGTTTTCAGTTATCCTTAACTAAGTAACTATCTTTTCTGTTCATGATAATGCTAAGTACACTCTCCTGTAACCTCTGTGGTTGCAGATACCAGGAACGGCTAGGCATTGGTTCACCACAGGCGTCGTCGAGTAGTTTTGGTTCAATTTTCTTTTGTTTAGTTTTTAGTTTTGGCAGAGCTTCATGTATAAGACCCTGGAGGTTTTTTATGTTTTAGAAGTAATGTATGCCCTTGGGATGGCGAATCTCTAATGACTCATGTATACCTCTTTTGACATTAAGGTGTTGTGGTTACTTAGAAGTTCTTGGTTAGTCTCTTAATATCTTTATCCCTTGTCTTTCTCTTTGGCCGCCGGTCTGTGGCGGGATCACATTCCTTTTCACAAGTTTGGTGCCTTGCGAGAGCAGGATGTTACATTTTGGTATTACAGCTCTAGGTTATAAGTTCTCTAGACATGTCATAGTGTGGTTTATGGTGGACCGTAGATTAAGCGTGTCATCTTGCGGTCTGTTGAGAAGAATGGTTTAGGCCTGAGGTTGCCATACCTTTGCCTTCGGACATCTGACTGACTGACATTAAGGTCCATTTGGGAATTGCATTCTGCAGATGTAGGGTCCTAATTGAAAGTCTAAGCAAGTTATCAGATTGGGGAGATAACCCAGAAGGGGTCTTTCATTGCTATCAGTTTACGAAGTCTAAGTAAATTATCAGATTGGGGAGATAACCAGGGAGGGGCCTTGTGTTGATGTCATTTTGCGAAGTCTAAGTGGGTTATCTGATTAAGGGGGACAAAACTTGTGTCATTAAAACTTTTCGTAGACAGTTTGTTCTTATCCTTATGTCTATAAGTTGGACTCCTGTGTCGAGCCCTAAGTCATAGCTTTCTTATAATTGGAAGGAGCATAGAGAAACTTGAACGGAGCGTTATTCAACCCGAACCAGTATAATAAGGCACAACAAGAAGAATCTCCGCAAGTGGGACCGGTGGAACCTGATCCAACCGCTAGAATTTTAGAGACGATCGTAAGACTGACCGAGCAAAACGCAAGTTGGATAGCGATGCGAGCTGAGAGGAACAATAACCCCTTAATCAAACAATTTAAGGATCTGGGTGCAAAGGAGTTCATAGGAACCCTTAGCCCTGCAGAAGTAGAAAAGTAATTGAAGGATGTCGTGCGTATTCTGAATAAGTTGGGGGTAGATGCAGATAATAGATTTGACCTCATAGCTTTTATTTTTAAGGGAGAAACATACCACTAGTGGGAAGCCATGGAATGGTTCTTGAAGATGCTGGTGCCAGGAATTCAACCTCCCATACCCCAGAGAATCACTTGGGATTGTTTTGAGAAAACATTTGACGTGTAGTACAAGCCCATAAACTACAAGCATGAGAAGGAGCAAGAATTCATCAACTTGGAACAAGGAAGGATGACTGTGGCAAAATTCAAGAAGAAGTTTACAAAGTTGTCACGATATTCCACCTAGCTTATACCTGATGAGGAGATAAGGTATAGAAGGTTCAAGACTGGATTAGGTTTTTGGATTAGAACAAGGAAGATGGTTCTCGAGATGAACAACTACGTAAGATTGGTGAACATAGTGCAAGATGAATTGTAATGCGGGCCAGAAGGACCGGTAACTCTTTAGTTAAACAATTCAAGAATTTGGGCACCAAGGAGTTTGTGGAAATAATTTGTTCCGCTGACGCTAAAAATTGCTTGATCGGTGGACGTATTTTAGACAGACTGAGTTTTTCATGTGGTAAGTTCTTAAGTATCGATTTATATTCATTTGACATCTAGACTGTGTAACTTATAAGGAGTTGGTATTCGGTTTTCGTTATGGTATCGGTGTGAGTCACAAGGAAGTTACATTCGAAAACCTTTTGTGATGTGACCCGTTAGGAAAAACCTATTTAGATTAGTGTATAAAGGTTGCTTGTATAGAGAAGGAATTTTTTCATGGGAATGTGTGAACTCTATGTATGAGAAGTTGAAAGATGATATAATTCTATTGTTTCTGGTGGAGTTGCGAAGCAACTTAGTGTGAGTACGCGGGAGGAATAAGTGTTTGGATGAGAATAGTGGAAGCGTAAGTGAAACTGTACAAATTAATGGGTATGGTTTTTGTAATTGGGCCTTGAGTGAATCGAGTGTCTTATTAAAATATAGGTAAGATGAAATAGTTAAAGTGCGGAAGTGGTTTTTGGTTCGATTATGCGGCAAAGAATGTGTGAAGGGATTGAGTGATGATGGTAAGAGATTTTAGAATTAGGAGTTAGTATTGTACGGTTAAAGTATTGTTAGGTGAGTGGTACGTATGTGAAGAAAATATGCGAATGTATATTATGGTATGATGAGGGTTGTATTTGGGTTTGTATGGGTAAGTATATATCTGTGGAGCACTTAGTCTACGTGGTATGTTTAGCCCTAGTGACGAATTAGGTTCAAGTGGCAGTATTAGTCTTGATGGTCGTAAGGATAGAATTGTAATTAAAAGTGTGTGTAAATATTGTGTGTTGAAGATAGACGATAGGGAGATGTTGGTAGATTTGATGCCTTTGGTTATGTCTGAGTTTAATTTGATTTTTGGGATGGGCTAGTTGTCATCCTTCCATGCGTCGCTAGACTGTGTTAGGAAAAGAGTAATCTTTAGGATATCTGTGGAGGAGGAATTTGTTTTCCAAGGGAACAAGTGTAGAATACCTACCCGTATCGTGTTGGCAATTAAGGATTCGAAGATGTTGAAGAAGGGTTGCCAAGAGTTTTTGGCACATGTGATGGACGTAGAAATGGAAGAAAAGAAGCTTTCGGAGGTACGAGTGATTTGTGAGTTTTTAGACTTTTTTCCAAATGATTTATCAAGATTACCCCCAAACCGAGAAGTGCAGTTTACAGTCAATCTCTACCCGAGAATGATGCCCATTTCTATTCCTCTCTACAGAATGTCACCTGCTGAGCTACTAGAGTTGAAAGAACAGTTACAAGAGTTATTAGAAAAAGGATTCATCCGACCTAGTGTCTCGTCATGGGGAGCACCTGTACTGTTCGTTAAAAAGGAGGATGAAACACTGAGGATGCGTATCTACTATCGACAATTGAATAGGATGATCGTTAAGAACAAGTATCATTTGCCTAGGATAGACGACTTTCTCGACCGGCTGTAAGGAGCCAGAGTGTTCTCAAAGATAGACTTGAGGTTAGAATACCATCAATTGAAAGTGTAGAAGTCAGATATAGCCAAGACTGCCTTTAGAACACGTTACGAGCATTATGAATCTCTTGTGACGCCTTTCGGGATTAACGAATGCGTCTATTGTGTTTATGGGCTTGATGGATCGGGTGTTGAGGAGCTTTCTAGACCAATTCGTGATTGTGTTCATAGATGACATTTTAATATACTCTCAGAGTGATAAGGAACATAGGGATCATTTGAAGATTTCTTTGCAAACCCTGAGGAAGCACTAGTTGTACGCAAAAAATAAATAAATCAAAAAGTGAGTTTTGGTTGGATCGAGTGGTGTAGCTGGATATGTTATATCTGGAGGGGGAATACAAGTGGACCCAATGAATGTGGAAGCGGTAGTTAATTGGAAATGGCTAACTAGCATGACTGAGATACGAAGCTTTTTGGGGTTAGCTGGTTATTACCAACGTTTTATTTAGGACTTTTCCCTGATTGCGAAGCCCTAGACTCAGTTAACTCAAAAGAATGTCAAGTTAGAATGGTCCAACGGATGCGAACGAAGTTTTCAAGAGTTGAGTCCAAATTGGTGTCAGCACCTGTACTTACCCTTCCGTCAGCCAACGAGGGCTTTGTTATTTAAGGTGAAGCGTCACACCAAGGTTTGAGTTGCGTATTGATGCAACACAGGAAGGTTATCGCCTATGCGTATAGACAATTAAAACCTCATGAGAAGAATTACCCTACCCACGATTTAGAGTTAGCTGCAATCGTCTTCGCGCTCAAGATGTGGAGACAATATTTGTACGGCATCCCTTGTGAGATCTATATGGTTCATCAGAGTTTAAAGTATATTTTCACCCAGAAAGAGCTAAACTTGAGGTAAAGGAGATGCATGGAGTTAATTAAGGATTATCACTGCACGATTCACTATCATCCGAGGAAGGCTAACGCCATAGCGAATGCCCTAAGTTAAAAACCATTGAGGAAAAATAGTGCATCTATGAGCAATACGAGCTGGTACATTTTTTGAAATGTAAACGCTTAAAACCCATCTTTCCATAGGAAAGAATGGAGACCTATTAGCAACTCTGAGCGTAAGACTAACTTTTTTTTAGATCAAATTCGAGCAGCTCAATTGGCAGATAATCAAGTGGTCAACATAAGGGCGAAAATAGCGGCTAAAGGGAAGACAGAATTTGAAATTTGAAATGACGTGTTGTGGTTTGCTCACAGATAGTATGTGCTTAATAATGGGGAGTTGAGGAGGCAAGTTTTAGACGAAGCGCATAACTCAACATACGCCATGCACCCGAGAAGTACAAAGTTGTATAGAGACTTAAAGGAAATATATTGGTGAAGTGGGATGAAGAAGGACGTAGAGAATTTCATGACAAAATGTTTAGTATGTGAACACCAAATGCCGATAGGATTATTACAACTGTTACCAGTACTCGAGTAGAGATAGGAACATAATACTATGGATTTCGTAACCGAACTCCCTCAAACACTCAAGGGGAGTGATGCTATTTGGATAATTGTGAATAGATTGACGAAGTCAGCTCACTACCTACCAATAAAGATGACGTATTATGCGGATCAGTTTGCACGGCTTCATATCGATGAGATCATTAGGCTACACGAAGTACCAGTTTCTATAGTATAGGACAGAAACCCACGTTTTACGTCCTGGTTTTGGCCAAGCTTACAAGAAGCATTGGGGACTACTTTAAAGTTTAGCACGGCTTTCTATCTACAGACTGACGGTCAATATGCTACAGTCGTACCGATGATATGTCTATTTCCATCTAAACTGTGAACATAAAACTTATATTCTACTAGAACCTAAAATCTTATCTTTTGTGTGTAAACCGTACTCTACACACCAGATTAATTACTATACAGAATATCGAACATTCATGCATAACATTAAAAAAATGATACGCATACTTTGCTCATAAAGATTCTCATAAAATGAAAAATTAATTCTATTAAAATAAAATTAAATATTAAAAATATGATTTTCAGTATACCAACCCTAACAATCTCCTACTTATACTCAAAATCATACTGCCATACATCTGACTCTCATGCCCTCTACATGACTATCAAAAGTAGTCTTACCCGGTAAGCTCTTTGTAAAAGGATCTGTAAGGTTGTCTCCTGATGCAATCTTGGTCACAGCAACATCACCTCTGTAAACGATTTCTCGTATTAGGTGATAACTACGCTTAATGTGCTTGCCTTTCTTACCCTCAATGCCAATCTGTCAAATGCCCGAAGGCAAAGGTATGACAACCCCAAGCCTAAACCACTCTTATCAACAGGCCATAAGATGACACGCTTAACCTACAATCAATCACAGACCACACTCTGACAAGTCTACAAAAACTATAACCTAGAGCTCTTATACCAAAATGTAACACCACGCTCCCGCAAAACACCAAACCTGTACAAAGGGATATAATCCCGCCGTAGATCGGCGGCCAAAGAGAAAGACAAAGGATAAAGATATTAAGAGATCAAACAAGAACTTCTAAGCAATCACAACACCTTAATGTCAAAAGAGGTATACATGAGTCACTAGGGATTCTCCATCCCAAGGGTATACATTATTTCGAAAACATCAAAAATCTCCAGGGTCTTATACATGAAACTCTGCCAAAACTAAAAACTAAACAAAAGAAAACTGAACAAAAACTATTTGACGACGCCTGTGGTGGACCAACTCCTAGCCGTTCCTGGTATCTGTATCCACAGAGGTTACAGGAGAGCACAACTAGCATTATCATTAATAGAAAAGACAGTTACTTATTTAAGGACAACTGAAAACTCTTTCTAAAAATAGTTCATCACATTTTTCACGAAAATATAGAAACTGATGCATTTGTTTGAACATGAAAATATCACAGATTATACAAAACCTTCTCAGTATTGCAAACAGAAATATGTTCTTGGCTAAACCGCCACAAATTTAAAATGCATGACCATTTTCTCAAATCTAGACTCAAATACCAAAAATGTCCAAGTAGTCGTTAATCTCACGACCAGAAGTTCCGATGGTACCATAATCTCAATTCGCAATGCACGGATAACAATGTGATGGAATGAGGGCCACTCTCTACCAAACACGAGTGATATGTGCTAACACTTGGGACTCAGCCCAAAAGCCTTTAGGCAAAAATCCCCGCTTAACAGGAAACCTCCCCTAAAGGGACAAATAAAAAACCCATAGTTGGGTAACCTCCAGCATAACGGGATATAAAGGGCCGAATACCCTTGTAACTTGACACTTTAGAACAACCACACAACATTAACCATACTTTTATAGTAACATGATGCTACAAAATATCATGGATAACACACTTTAATTAAATACATCATGGCTTTTGAAAACAACAGGTTCATGCGATCGTCAAACTGATCATAATTCAAAACATACGCTTCAAAGCATTTTTATGCATCATTTACATAAACTTAAGTTCAAGATAATGGCTAAGCACTCTCACCTTATCTTATATGCATACGAACCGAGTCTTTGTCAATGAGCTAAGCTTGCTCATCGGGTAACAAAACTTCCACGCCCAGCAAGCAAACATGACTTAACCATCAACACGGAGTTCTACCCCTCTTAGAACATGAAGTACTAAAATGATTCTGACCATTGAATGTTTTCTTGATTTTAGGAACCATGGTTACTTTCTTTTTAGGTTTAAGGGGTACTACGCACTTACCCAATCATTCACTTGTTTAAGGATTTAACTTAGCCATTTATAACTCTTTTCGAATCATTAAATTTTAAAGTATCGCAGCATTTTAAGGTACTTAGACTTGGAGTTGGATTATGATTTTGGTGAAAAATTAGATTGTAATATTCTCTACAACTTTTATGTTTTACACCAAGGCCAAAACCTAAGGCAATAGGATGAAAAACTTGACGGAAACGAAAACAGTTCATCACTTCCTCAGAAAATTGGTCAGAAAAGTGTCTCTGTTGGTCTCGGTTTTAGGCCATCAGATCAAGTCCAAATTAGCCTCTTTTTTTTATGTTTTAGTTCAACATGTACTCTAAAAGTTTCATGTTTAGACCTAAGGGTAGTTGTTTGGAACAAAATAGACGTTTTGCCCATTTTAGAAAATAGGTTTTTTTAGCCGCCAAAACTCAGCAGAGCCGATTTTGAACAAAGAGTTTGAAACGGTTTTGGGGACTCATCCCGAGGCTTTGAGGTCTGATTTCTAGGCGTCAAATATTTCAATATGTTAGCTACAAAGTTCATCTAGACCACGTTTGGAATAGATCACTAAAAATAGGGGATTTGGGCTACACAAAAATATGTGACAGAAGTATCCCTTGATGGCTGAAACACAATTGAGAGTTTCAAAAGAGTTTGGACCTATAAAAACTCAATATTTTGTGGTCATTTTTTGTGGGTAGATATATATATATGTTCTCTACAACTTTCATGCTTTAGCCAAAACTCGTATCTCATTTTAAACTAGGGTTTTTAGGTATGTATTGTTGACTGGTCTGAAACCGACATACATTGGTAGAATTATAATATCTCGAGTTCTAGTTACTCAAATGAGTTCAAACAAATTTTGGATGAAAGATAACACAAAAACCTAAGTCTGGATATATAGAACACGCTTAAATCATTTTTCTACATTGAGTTATGATATTCTGAAGATCAGGACAGAAAAATCAAAACACCCAAAACTCAGGCCTATTTTGGTTCTAACCTCTTAGTGTTATGTATGTGAGTTTTTGACCCATCTTCTTTGTATACATGTGTTTTACTTCAATATATCATTGTTCCAGAGCTTATAGTAGTCATGGAACCCATGGAAAAACCCACACCAACTCACAACTTCAACATTCATACCGAACAGCCCCAAAAACCAACCATAACGCCTTTATTTTTGAGTTTTTGGTTCTTGATCTTTGATTTGTGTTTCAAAATAATAAAAGAGGTATTTGATATGTATAAAATTAGAAGTGTTAGAGCCTTAATTACCTTGTTTAGAAGTTTTTTTTTGGTAATGGAAAACCTTGGACTTAGCTTTCAAGCTCCATGGATCCTCCTCCTTCTTTCTTCTTCTTTCTTTTTCTTTCTCCTCTTTTCTTCTTCTTCTTCTTCTTCTTCTTCTCTCTCTCTCTCTCTCTCTCTCTTAGATGAAGCACATAACTCAACATACACCATGCACCCGAGAAGTATGAAGTTGTGTAGAGACTTAAAGGAAATATATTGGTAAAGTGGGATGAAGAAGGACGTAGAGAATTTCGTGACAAAATGTTTAGTATACCAGCAAGTTAAGATTGGACACCAGAAGCCGACAGAATTATTACAACCATTACCAGTACCCGAGTAGAGGTGGGAACATAATACCATGAATTTTGTAACCGACTCCCTCAAACACCCAAGGGGAGTGATGCTATTTGGATAATTGTGGATAGGTTGATGAAGTCAGCTCACTACCTACCAATAAGGATGACGTATTATGCGGATTGGTTTGCACGGCTTCATATCGATGAGATCGTTAGGATACACGAAATACCAGTTTCTATAGTATCAGACAGAAACTCACATTTTATGTCCTGGTTTTGGCCAAGCTTACAAGAAGCATTGGGGACTACTTTGAAGTTTAGCACGTCTTTCCATCTACAGGTTGACAATCAATCGGAGAGAACAATTCAGACCTTAGAAGATATGCTTAGAGCATGCATTCTAGACATTGCTGAAAACTAGGAGGAACATTTATCGTTGATCGAGTTCGCATATAACAATAGTTTTCAGTCAACTATAGGGATGGCCCCTTACGAAGCATTGTAGGGTAGGAAATGTTGAAACCCAATTTGTTGGAAAGAAGTCGAAGAGAGGAAGTTGTTTGAACCCGAGATATTTCAAATTACCACTGATAAAATTAAGTTGATCTGAGAGAGACTGAAGCAATCGCAAGACAGGTAGAAGAGTTGTGCAGATAATTAGAGATGCGACCTGAAGTTTGGAGTGGGGGACCGTGTGTTCTTAAAGATACCACCATGGAAGGGTATGATTATTCCAAAATAGTTTAATATGTTATCTACAATGTTCATCTTGACCACATTTGGAGTAGGCCACTAAAAATAGAGGTTTGGGGCTACACAAAAATATGTGACAGAGGTGTCCTTTGAGGGCTGAAACACAATAGAGAGTTTCAAAGGGGTTTTGACTCATCCAAACTCAATAGGTAGGGCTCATTCTTTGTGGGTAGCTAGATATACATGTTATCTACAACTTGCATGTTTTGGCTAAAGCTCGGATCTCATTTTAAACTAAGGTTTTTAGGTATGCATTGTTAACTGGTCTAAAACCGACACACTTTGGTAGAATTGCAATATCTCGAGTTTCACTCACTCAAATGCGTTAAAACAAATTTTGGATAAAAGATAACACATAAACCTAGGTCTATACATAAAGAGCACGCTTATAAAAGTTTTATACATTGAGTTATGATATTCCAAAGATCAGGGTAGAAAGCTCAAAACGCCCAAAACTCAGGCCTATTTTGGTTCTAGCCTCTTAGTGTCATGTGTGTAAGTTTTTGACTCATCTTCTTTGTATACACGTGTTGTACTTTAATATATCAATATTCCATAACTTATAGTAGTCATAGAACCCATGGTAAAACTCATCCCAACTCACAAGCACAACCTTACTACCCAACAGCCCCAAAAAAAACCAACCATGACGCCTTTATTTTTGAGTTTTCGGTTCTTGATTTTAGATTTTTATTTCAGAATAATGAAAGGGGTATTTGATATGTATAAAATCAGAAGTGTTAGAACCTTGATTACTTTGTTTAGAAGTTGTTTCTTGGTAAAAACCTTAGACTTAGCTTTCAAGCTCCATGGATCCTCCTCCTTCTTTCTTCTTCTTTCTTTTTCTTTCTTCTTTTTTCTTCTCTCTCTCTCTCTCTCTCTATATATATATATATATATATATATATGCACAAGATTTAGAGGAAGAATAGGTGGGTTGGGTCCCTTTTTATAGCTAAAGGTCAAATAGGAAGCTTCCTAGAAAGTTTCCATAACTATGTGTTAACTAGCCTAACCTTGGTTACTTTAAATTAACTTGAGTTTGCAAAACTTGGCCACCAAGTTTGGCACATTCTCCTAGGTTAGCCACTTGAGTGTATATATATATGTACAAAATAATTTTTTTTATTTAATTGTAGGAGAAAATTCAGGTATTTTCACATTAGTTCGTTTATTTACTTTTCGAGCGTAACTCTTGTCTTAAACGATTTGGACTTATAGCTTTGACTTCTTGTCCTCAATATTAGGATTTTGATATATGCTTGTGTAGTTCTCACTCTATCTTAGGTCTCGAGCTCAAAAAGGTTAAACGGTTGGGCCGATTCTTCTTACCGAATTTAGGTTCGGGATTTCATTTCTTTTGAGTTGTTCTTTCTTTTTTATTCGTATCTTGAGTTTGGGTTGTTACATCTAGAGCTGGTACTTCCCTTTCTTTGGTTCCAAATCTTCCTTGAATCGACCAGATCAGTTTCGGCAAGCAAAGCGGCCAAAACTACTTGAGTGTATGTGGGGAGCTACAGGCAAATCACCCTCGCTCGAACAGATGGCTCAAGGCCCCATTCAATCTTTCGTGCCTTAGATTCCTCATCCGGTACAAGGGTTGCGGTGAAATGACTTAACTCCTTCAAGCGATTCATGTATTGCGTTACTGTCATTGAGCCTTGGTTAAAATCTAGGAACTCACGAACGTGTCCTTGACAAAAAGGGACTGGAAAATACTTTTCTAAGAACAAGCCCTCAAATTGGTCCCAAGCTAGAGTTGCTACGTCCTATGTGTTGTTGACTAAGGACCACCAATGATCCGTTTCTCCTTCCAGTAGGTGTGCCGCCAAGGCTACGCGGTCTGTCTCGTCCTGAACTCCCATAGAATTAAACAACTTCTTAACCACCCTCAGCCACTCTTCTATTTTCTTTGGTTCTACTCCTCCTCTGAACGTTGGGGCTCGTTGTCTACCCATCTTGAATAAAAACCACACTGGGTCACGTACAATGAGACGATTGATGCTAGTGGCTAGTTCTCCCAACACTTGGGCTAACCCTGGTACTTCGTTGTCAATGGGTCTGTTAGCTTGTCGATGGTTTGGTCGTCTACCAGCCATCCTAAAAATAAAAGAGTGTTATGGCTTTAATCACAACTGGTATAAGATTTCTAAGTAGTTTGCAAAATATGCATACAACACTTAAACAAAAGACAAATACAATGCCTACACACTAAGGCCTAAGCAATGAGATGCTGGTAGAAATTTTGAACAATCGCCTCGCATTCCCATGTTGCGTCGTATATGTTATAGCTGCACCAAAGCACCTCGACATGCTAAGCATTGGTTGGTCCCATTCGCATCTTGTTTGTTATTGCCGTTGGAACCTCCTGGTATATCTCCAAGTTATTAAAGTCGATGGTTGGGTCGAGTGGATCGATGATTCCCCTTGCGTCCTTTGGTCTCTGGCGCTGCATCCACTTCGCAGTCAGCATGTCTTCGAGTCGGGCCTTAAACCCTAGGGGAAAATCTAAATGGTAAAGCGTCCCGCTATACTTCTCAAGCACTCATATAGGCCCTATGAAATGAGGGAAAGTCTCCGATTTCCTCCACATGCACATCTTATCTGGGCATATTTTAGCATACACCTTTTCTCCCACGCGGTACCCTCGGTTGTCCGGGCGACCAAAGTATATAGCAGCATCAACAGCCTCATCCTCATTTGACTCTGGTGTAGGTGCTTCAAGTTTGTCATACTTGAAAGTAATTGCTCCTTCTTCTTCGCCCTTGTCCTCATCCTCGTCTTCGCTGTCTGCATCGTAATTGGCCTCATCCTCGCCTACCCTGGCTTCCTCGGCCTCTCCTTCTTCATTATCCTGCCACTCTTCTGAGAAAAACCATGCTAAGGAGACAGCATCAATTGGTTTTAGTTCCTCTGCCGGTACTTCTTCTGGGTCTTCCTCTAGATCAGAATCCTCTGGGTCCTGTGCCTGCCATGGTTCTCTTGTCAGCTCGGCGTTGGATGCCATCTTAAGATGAGAGACGATCAGGAAGAGAAACTTAAGGTTTGAAATTTATGTTTTTAGAATTATAAGTGATAAGTTAATAATATAAACATTTTACAAAGATTCTATGCTGCAGAAGTCGTGGTCTCTTATAACCCAAGGCCTGAAGGTTCACTAAACCTAAACTCTGACACCAGCTGTGACGCCTCGTCCTCCGGGCACGTCGGGACATACATAAATATAAATAAAGGGATATTCTAGCCATTCATTCATATTTATATACGTTAGTTATTACATCATAAAGGAGTTCTGAACGGTTCAAAAGTACATAACTATTACAGTTTCACCAAGAAATTTCAAAAATTACACTAAGCACGAAAAAACTGAATAAAAGAACAAAAGCAGAGGTCTCGAATCCTCAAAATGTATCAGCGAGATCCACATGCTCTTGGAACTCACCCTGTTCTTCAAATTCTTCTTCTCCCTCTAGAATGACTTCCTCCAAGAACTCCTCCTCACCTGTGGCATAAATGGCATGAGCCAAAGCCTAGAAGCAAAACACTCTAACTTTTTAACTAATCTCACGACACAAAATTCACCACAATGCATATCAAGTAACACTTAAGCTCACTTTAAACTCAAGGAGACGGAAAAATTTATAGCAGGGTAGCAGATAAGTCAATAAACATCCATATATGAGATACTGTGCATGTAATGCAGATGCCCAGCGCGACATATACGCAGATTATAACAGGAATTCAACACCGAGAATCACCAGAGTAGACTTTTACGGGTATTTGATCACCAAAGCCATCATCGCGCCTCGTTCCGAATAGTAAATGCTTTACTGGGCTTCATGCCACAACTGTTTTACTCAATGGCAACAGCGTGGGGTCCACGCCATACTCCAGGCTAACAAAATTCAATAATCAATCAATTAGTCATATCAGATATATAATAAGTGGTTTGTCCCATTTTAAGATTTGTGATGCCTCCGCCGGTGTCAACCCAAAGTCTAAGCCATCAAAATCAGAATGCTAGCGAAGAACTCATGGTGCCTAACAATATCCATAAACCATTTCAAACATCGGGGACACGCCCAGGGTGTATAAACAAAATTTTGTAACACCAGGGACATGCCCAGGTTGTTCAAGGGGACTACATCCCAAAATATTTCTGAAAATGGCAACTAAGGACACCCAAAGCTTAAAACCAAGAAAGACAATCCAACATAGCCCATCCCTGTTAGGGTTAGTATACTGAAAATCATGTTTTTAGTAATTAATTTTATTTTAATAAAATTAATTTTCTATTTTACGATAATCTTTATGAGCAATGTATGCATATCATTTCTTTATTATGCATAGATGTCGAATATTCTATATAATTTTTAATCTGGTGTGTAAATTACGGATTACATAAATCATGTCGAATATTCTATATAATTTTTAATCTGGTTAGTATACTGAAAATCATGTCGAATATTCTATATAATTTTTAGGTTCTTGTAGAATATAAGTATTATGTTTACAATTTAGATGGAAATGGACATACTATAGGTACAACTGTGGCACAATGTTTTAGAAGGCCTGTCTTGGTTACGAGAAATAGATAATAGCGTCGTCTATTATTCCGACTCTCTGTACCAGTACACTTTGTGTGTATTGAATGGGACATTTGGGGTAATTAATTTTATACTAACTATATAAATTAATTCACACCCCAAGATTATTATGAGTAGTACTTATCCTCTTAATCCTGAAATAATTATTGATTTACATACATTTAATATTCGTTATTTTGATTCATCAGAGGGTGCGATCTTATATGGGTCTATATTTTTGGTAAGTTAGATAGCAGTATTATTTATATAGAAAATATTAATTATTGACGGAATTCACGTTCCGAAAGATCGGGATTGACGATACCCCCTTAAGGATGCTTATAAGTTTTGACCAAGCCAAACCCTGCAGGTGGATTTAATTATCTGACGGTCAAATAAGTTAAGCAGAAGGGTTTAAAGAATATCAAGATGCCGATTAAATTAAATTATCAGTAATTAAACTTAATTGGCGGGTATCGAGAATCTTAACGTGGGGTGAAATGGTAAGCATATAATAACAGAAGCTCAATGCAAGAAGGTCTTGAGATTATGGGTCAGTGTGCAATTATAGTTCTTTTGTGGTGTGAACTGTAATTCAGTATTTTATGAAAATTACAGAAACCGCTGCGTCTTTCCATAATTACAGAAACCGCTAGTAAGTATCTATATTCCACTGAAAGTTTTACTCATAATTACTCCCCAAATCCCTATTGTAGCCCTACATATATGCAGGTAGGCTGAACCAGTTTAACATTGATAGATCATATATCATATATCAGATAGATGATATTTTGTCTTTCATGATAAAATATATTGGGGTTCTGTCGGTACGAGTTCTCGATAGTCCGTACCCCACACAACGTTTGAGAATCGCGTAAGGGAATACAGTAGAAGATCTGACAAAAGTTTCAACTCGAAATCAAATTATAGTTAAAGAATCGATCGACAAAAGGTATTCTTCTAAATTAACTTTGGTTGCACGGATTTTATTTTGATCGTTCGACGTCAACAGTTTTATTTGGAGCCCGTTTCGGCGTTTGCCCGTCCAGTTAATTTTTTACCAAAAATTATTTACAAAAACAATGATCTTAACTATTTTGCCTCCAATAGTAGCGCAGCACCAATCCACTGGCACAAACAGTAGCGTCCAAACAATATCAAGCACCGGTTTGCACGCTGCAGTGGCTTTTGCAAACAGTGGCGTTGTTTTCAAATTGTTTCGGATCAATTAGGGCACTATTTTCCAAAGCAAAAACCAGCGGCTTTGAAGCAGCGCCAGCAAGCAGGCTACGGCTATCCCAACACTATTTTGTTTTTTTTAAAAAAGCAAACACCAAAAGCTGGCACAAATAGTGGCGCAGTAGGCAAACAACGGCGTAATTTTTTAGCAAAGAGGCTGTTTCGGCTATACTTGGTTGGCTGTGTTTTTTTTAAAAGGAATCCTACTACAGCAAAGAATTCCAAACAAGGAAGCTGATTCAGAAAAGGAGTTCTGGGGTAAATGGAATAAAGATTGAACTATTCCAGCTTATGTTTGAGCAGGAGACTGAAACTCTTTAGAGTTTCAATTCGATCATAAAATTAGAATATTCTTTTAATATCTTGCATTTAATTTTTTATTAACTGCATGGATGATATATATTAATTTTATTTATCCTGTTAATTTAATTAATTTGAAAATTCGATTTTAATTAAAATATTTTGTAATAAAAAAAATTAAGTTTGTTTTAATTAAATAGAAAAACTTTAAATATTTTATTTTTTATAAAATATCACGTTTAAGATGATTGTTTTTAAATCAGATATCTTGAAAAAACGTGAAAATTAATTCCAAAATTTGAATTAATTAAATGAAAAATGTTTAATCGAAACAAATTATTATTTTTTAAAAACTATGGAACGAAAAATAAAATAAATAAATGCCTTTAATCACTATCTTAGCTGAAAAAGTTAGACGAAAAACTGTGCATTTATTAATTTTATTTGTTACGCATTTAAGCATGAAAAGATAGTTTAATAAACCAGAATCTTTAGAATCGTGTACACGATAAGATGTTTGATTCTTTTAAATCATGTGGCTTTCGAAATTAATAAATTTATTTTAATTAAACGATTTTTTATAACTCTCAAAAATGTTTTAAAAATTTAAATAGAAGAGGAAATTTATTTACAGATAAATTTCACGTCTCCATCACCAGTTTGTAGGCGATACAATTAAACCCTGCATGTCGGCAGTAAGGCCTTCCTCCCTAACGGACAGATTAATTGCGGTATCGCTGGTACAAATCTCCTTTAGGGATAATTCTGAATAATTGTTAGTGTGGATCACTTCTCCAACTGAAGGGTTCATTGCGAA
>JAUMHN010418806.1:0-35820 GCA_032360265.1 Heliamphora ciliata
TTTATGTTCACAATTTAGATGGAAATGGACATACCATCGGTACGACTGTGGCACAGAGTTTTAGTAGGCCTGCCTTGATTACGGAGAATAGATAATAGTATCGTCTATTGTTCCAACTCTCTGTGCCAATACACTTTGTGTATATTGAACTGGACAATTGGGGTAATTAATTTAGTACTGACTATGGCTATATAAATTAATTCGCACCCCAAGGTTATTATGAATATGCTTATCCTCTTAATCCTGAAATTATTATTGATTTGCATGTATTTAATATTTGTTGTTTTGATTCATTAGAGGGTGTGATCTTATATGGGTCTATATTTTCGGTGAGTTGGATAGCGGTATTATTTGTATGGTAAATATTAATTATTGACGGAATCCACGTCCCGACTGATCGGGATTGACGATACCCCCTTAATGATGCTTATAAGTTATGACCGGGCCGAACCCTGCAGATGGATTTATGTCACGCCCCAACATTAGGGTCACGCAAAAGCCCATTCAAAATACAGTTTGAGAAAATAAGATTTGCGGCTGGAAAGCCCTCAACTGTAAAATGTACATCATTTGGATAAAAATTCCCACAATTCAACTCTCATAAACTGAAAACATGCATCTCATACATGAATAAGCATATTGCCTAAAGGCGCACAAAACCATCCATCACAGGCGTTACATGTAAAAGTACATGTACAAAAATAGAGAAAACTACAGCAAGTCTTCCATCCCCTCTGCAACTAAGTCAACTTCGCATGCTCACCTGAAAATGTTTTATAGTAAAATTCCATACCGTGAACCGAAGCCCAATAGGACATAGATAATAAAACTGTAAAGTACGCTATGCAATTACACACACATGGGCTCAACCATAGGAGCCAAAAAGATTTTTCTTCCAAAACCACAAGTTGCATCAGACTACCACGAGTCTCAAAAGGTTTTATCTAATAAAAACCCACGTTTTTCATCCTTCAAACTATGCATATCATCCTAACAGATATCATGCCACAGTAAGGGAAAGCTGTAAATAAACAGTAAGCTCCACTTGGGCCACACAGCTGAGGAGAAAAGATGTAAATAAAATCCTATGTACCGACTCTGCTGTACTAACAAAAGTAACAGCTATAGACTCCCACCCATTACCCTAGTCCTGAACCACTGAAGACCTGCTAGGTAATGACAAGTTTTATACGGAGTTACAACAACAACGCCATTCACGGAGGCAACCAACTTCTTTACGAATTTCCACGACCGATGGGAAAGCACCCAAACCACGCATCTGCTTCTTTAAAGATTGCCACGACCGATGGACGAAGTATAACCAAACCACGTTTAGGGGGATTAACCCGAGGGACCGTAGCGAACCCACTCTGCGCACGTTTTTGGACTTCCACCAAGGACCAATAGAAGCCCAACTCAAACCACATACTGTCACGGTACATCTATAGAACATATTTAAAAACCCACCGTAGCTCAACTACGAAAACCTACAAAACAGTTTATACACCACATGTATAAAAGAGAAGTAATCCATCAAAATGGAGATGTAAAATCATTTCCAACAAAATATTTAAGAGTTGAGACTCAACCCCGCGGGTTAGCTCCAAACCTCCAAAAAGATGTTTTTTCACTATTTTCACAAAACACCTCGTTTTCAAACCTCATTTTGAAAACTATGGATACCACGTACCCGAAACATGTATACAACCGAGAAAAGGCATAAAAACCCACTTTTACCCAAAAACCACGGTTACACATGAAAATCACATTTGATGTATTTTTTACCCGGTAAAAACACGTATAATCACGTATATCACCCTTATACAGTAGTAGGGTCTAGAATCCTACCTCGGAGAGTCAAGAACTCGATGTCTCAAAATTGAACGGCGTCAGGACGAGAATCTGACCAGATGGATACGAAGCCCTCAGCCCCGATAGTAAGGATCCACAAAGGGATCAACCCAAAACCAAGCCCCGAGCCCTCAAAGCTAGAGAGAAGGCAGAGAAAAGGGATTTCTTAGCTGTTAAGAAAGGTTTTTGTCTCAAAATCTCCGCCACTAGTCTATTTATAGAAAACTAAAAATTGCACTGTTCAGTAGACCGAACCATCAAGTTCATTCAACCGAACCCAAAAATCTCAGTTCAGTCGACTGAACCACACCCTTCAGTCGACCGAACTCAAGACCAAAAGCGTACTGGAATCTATTGTGGTTTCTCAGCCAAAAAACCAACCCAACCAACCTAAACAAGATCCGGGAAAGTGTAAAACACATTTACACATACTGTTCTACAACTTTAAAGCATAAACCATGCATCGATGCTATTCATATACTGAAGAAAATACATCAAATATATAAATGACCTAAAAGATAAGGGTCAGGGTCTCACAATTTAATTATCTGGTGGTCAAATAAGTTAAGCGGAAGGGCTTAAGGAATATCAAGATGTCAATTAAATTAAATTGTCAGTAATTAAATTTAATTGGCGGGTATCGAGAATCTTAACATGGGGAGAAATGGTAAGCATTTAATAAAAGGAGCTCAATGCAAGAAGGTCTTGAGATTATGAATCAGAGTGCAATTATAGTTCTTTAGTAATGTAAACTGTAATTCAGTATTTTATGGAAATTGCAAAAATCGCTGCTGATTTTCCATAATTGCAGATACCGCTATGCGTCTTTCTTTAATTATAAAAACTGCTGGTAGGTGTTTATGTTTCACTGGAAGTCTTACTCATAATTACTCTCCAAGTCCCTACTGTAACTCTATATATACGCAGGTAGGCTCCAGTTTGAGATTTGATAGTTCATATATCATTATCATTATGATATTATTTTTGTCTTTCAAAGACTAAAATATATCAGGGTTATGCCGGTACAAGTTCTCGGCGGATCGTAACCCCCACTACATTCGAGGATCGTGTAAGGGAATACAATAGAAGATCTGACTGGAGTTTCAACTCGGAATCAAATCGTAGTTGAAGATTAGATCTACAAGAGGTATTCTTCTAAATTAACTTTGGTTGTACGGGTTTATTTTTGATCGTTCGACATCAAAAAATTTTATCTAGAGCCCGTTTCGGCATTTACCCATCCAGTTAATTTTTTACCGAATAATCGTTTTAAAAAATAATGATCTTGGCAGTTTTGTCTTGAACAAGGTAACCCAGTAGGATTATGTGTTTTGCTAATTGTATGTTCTGTTTGCTTTTGTTAGGTTTGTTTATTCGGCTTAAGCTAGTTCTTCATTCGTGTTTTAGCCTGGGTTTTTCTGTTATCCCATATTGTTTAGGTTGGTTTTTCCTTCGGGATTTTACGCCGGTTTTGTTCTTCGCCTTATTTGGTTTTCACGCTATAGTTTTCTTCTCGGGGTCATACTCGTGTTTTGTTTTGAAGCCTCTAGGATAGTTTCTCTCTCTTCTGGATTCTTCTCGGGTTGTTTGTTTTATCCCCCGTTGTTATATTAGGATCACTTTCTTTAAACCCTTGATAGACCCGTGTGAGCTAGTTTTGCTTTCTTATCGGAGTGCTGCCCGTTTTTCCTTAGAATCTTAGATCAAATCGGTCCCTTTGGCCTAGTTTTGTTTTCTTGCGCCAGAGTGCTGCCCGTTTCTCTACTAGAATTTGATCGGTCCTCTCCTTAGCTTTCCTTGGTTCTCAGATGTTCAATTGTTATGCTGCCAGTATGAGCCCAACAGGGGCATTGCTTCAGTTTCAGTGATTATTTGCTTGTGGTTTGCTATTTTGGGTATCTTAGATGTTTACTACCTATAGTTAGAATTCTTTTCAGAGAAGTATTTAATACTGGTTATTCTACTTTTGGGATCCAGGTTTTGTTCGGGTTTAGATCATTGAGCTGGGAAGATTACAGTCAATGCGTGTCTGGAATAGATCTGTGACAGGCAGACTCTATAAGATATCTGAACAGCCAGCTGAATCATCTATGATGGTAGAAAATGAAGTTAATCTGACAGCGCTGATGAGGGTAATCACTAAAATACAAAGGGCCGTGGAGCAGCAAACCTAGGCTTAGAATCAGTGCCAAGCACATATTTGGGCAATTTAGGCCCGTTTACCAGGTGTAAATGGATAACTAGAAGATATGAATGTAAATGGTGAAGATTTTTGAGATGATTACCAGGGACAAGATGCACCACAAGCTGCAGTGCCACCTCGGGTTCTCTGCCTGGTCTTAGTGGAAGAAGAAGACACCGCTCAGTCTAGGGAGTCCGCGCTGGTAGAAAAGATCGACCGAATGGAAAAAATCCTTAGAAAGGCCAAAGGAGTTGAAGAATACATGCTTGATGTAGATGGACTCTATTTGTTCCTAGACACCAAACTTCTGAACAAGTTCAAGATGCCAGAGATGGAGAAATTTGATGGTACCAGAGGCCCTCAGATTCATCTAAAGATGTATGTTGGTACCCTGCCGCCAAAGGGAATTGATAACCAGCTGAAAGACCAGCTCTTGCACCGATCTCTTTCTGGGGCAGCCCAAAAATGGTACCTCTCCCTCGATGTAGAAAAGATCAGAACTTGGTAGGACATAACTACAAAATTTGTCTACCAGTACAGTTATAATATCCAGCTGGATGTGACCACTTAAGAGCTGGAGAGCACTCGTCAAGAACGCAGAAAGTCATTTGTGGGCTTTCTGACCAGGTGGAGGGGAGGCTGTTAAAATGACAAACTGACCAACAAAAAAGGAACAGGTGAGGAGTCTAGTTAGGAATCTTTAATCTCCTCTAAAGCGTTTCTTGGTCACACAATCGCTCTCCACATTCGAGTAGTTGTTTGATGCCGGGGTTCAGATAGAAGATGCAATCCAGTCTGGTGATATCGATGAGGCCGAGCCGAACCAAAAGTCGAGAAGACCTTATCCATCCAACAACTAAAACCATCACACCTCTTTTACTAACCCTACATCTCGCTCTAACGAGGTGAATTTGCTAAACCCCCAATCAGATCGACTGAATTCTTCACCTTCACCACCTCCTCCTAGAAACAACCAGCCGTCGCAACTGAAAATGCCAAGGAGAGTTTTCACTCCCCTTAATATCTCTCTGACCACGGCCCTGAATCAACGTGTTGAGAAAGGACTGATAAAGCTTCTTGATCTAATGCCGCCTCCTAACCCTTTGCCGCTACGCTATGATCCCACCCAATATTGCTCATACCATCAGAGCCCTGGACACCCAACCGACAACTGTCTGAAACTCTTCCATGACATTCAAGTCTCGAGTCTGAGTTTGAGTTTTGTTCTGATCAGTTCGATATCAAGTCCGAGGACAAGTTTATCTGTGCACCTTTTTCTTTTGCTTTCGATTTTGTAATCCCTGCTCTCTTTGATATCAATGAAATAAATGAAGGTTCTGATTATCTTGCTTTGCTTGATTTATTTTGTACTCTTTTTGATGATTTTGAGTTCGAAGGGGATGTCCCCGAAGAATTAAAAACTTTAATAAAAAAAGAAGAGAAAATGTGTTCCCAATCAATAATTGAAGAAATTTTGTCAATAAATTTAGGTAATGAAATTAATCCACAAATTGTCCAAATTGGTTCTTCGTTATCTTTAGTAGAACGTGAGCAATTAATGGCTTTGTTGAAAGAATTCAAAGACATTTTTGCATGATCATACGAGGATATGCCCAAAATTGATCCCGATATTGTCCAACACCATATATCTCTTTGTATCCCGATGCCAAACCAATCAAGCAAAAGTTGAGAAGAAGATGGCCAGAATGTGCTCTGAAGATTAAAGAAGTTACCAAGCAGATCAACGCTGGTTTCCTCATGGCAACCGAATACCTAAAGTGGGTGGTGAATATTGTACTGGTCTTAAAGAAGGGTGGATGTATCAGAGTTTGTGTGGATTTTTGAGATCTCAACAAGGCTAGAGGATGACTTTCCACTATCGCACATTGACGTCTTGATGAACAGTACAGCGGGGCACGCCTTTTTGTCATTCATGGATGGTTTTTTCAGGTACAATTTGATCTTAATGGACCCTGAAGACAGAGAAAAGATGACATTCACTACACCGTGGGGCACCTACTGCTATCGCGTGATGCCAGGGGCAACCTACCAAAGGGCTGCCACTACCTTATTGCATGATATAATACATAAAGACGTCGAGGTGTATATGGGCGACATGATTGTTAAATCTAATGATCAAGACGGCTATATCATAGTGTTGCAAAAATTATTTAAAATGATCAAGAAGTATAAGACGTGGCTCAACCCACAAAAGAATGGCAAAAGAATCATATGGAAGAGCTTCTCTTATTCGATGAAAGAAGACTAAAAACTCTGCTCCACATACAAGGGGATCGAAAGAGGATAGCCAAAGCATTCAACAAAAAAGTCAAGACCCGGGACCTAAGAGAAGGTGACTTGGTTCTTAAGAAAATCAAGGCTCCTATTTTTTAGCAAAGGGAAAAGTTCAAGCCCAATTGGGCCAACCGTATTTGATCAAGACTATTATAACCAGTGGTGCTATAATCATCATGGATTTGGATGGTAACATGTTCTCTACTCTGATCAACTTGGACCAGCTCAAAAAGTACTACCCTTGAGAGAAAAATAAAATAAAAAGAAAAACTCGCTAGGTTAAAAACTAAAAAGGCAGCCCAAGCAAAAGTTAGAGCAGTCCATAAGGACAAAAACCCGAAAGGGCGACTTTGGAAAAACTTAGGGCATCACAAAAAGAGAGTGTTAATATTCGAGAGAAAATTGAGCTCAAACTACATTATGGCCTGATTCCACTTTTTTGGGATACGTAGGCAGCTTCTTTTAAGAATTTCGACCACCTTTTTTGGTTTTAGCCATCTTTGAATCCAAGTAATGATCAATGCAAATTTATCTTTGAGTTTTGATAATAAAGTTGTTTAATTGCAAGAATCGAAAAATTTTATATAATTGGGAACCTTTTCAGATAAACGTAAGATTTTCATTACTTCAGTTGCGTTTACAAGGTTTTGGAAATAAAGGGTGGGCGCGCAAATCTGAAACTCTAAATAAAGAAGAAAGCTACAAAATTGTAAAAGAAAAATAGATCTCTTAGATCTTTTTTCTCTTTGCTACTTGTTCTTCTCCCTCTTATTTGTTTCTGATCTCTTTTTCTTGAACCAGCCACAACTTGTACTCTTCGGGGTGCTCAGTGTGGGACAACTCTTGCATCTCCATTAGTGAACGAGATGGCTTAGCCTCTTGATATTGTGCCAGAAATGGAATCTGAAGGGAAGATGAATACATACGAACCTGTACGCCGTGAAATATGATATGACCTCAAACAAACTACCTCATGATCTGGTGTGGAAAATAGAAGGTGGACAGCCGTAGACCAATCAGCAAGACATCTAGATGGTCCATAATGATCAAAATCATAAAAGGGATCCGCCACTAAGAGCATTGCCAGGTAATGACTCTTCTTATCAGTAAAGAAAGATATTGTCTCTAGGCTGCCTCAGTAGTGCATATCAGATAAAAAGGATGATAAACAAAGGCAACAACGTTGTACCCTTTCAAACCCTATTTCTATTAAAGATTTACTTTCTCTATTAGCCAAATTTGAGAAGAGAGAAAAGGGGTATGAATCGAGGGAAATTAGCAAAATGAGAGATATGTGGGAAAATAAAGAGAGATAGTGGAAAAATGAGAGAAGAGCGGTAAAATTCGAGAGAAATAAGCAAAAGGAGAGAAAAATGGTAAAAATCGAGAGAAATCAGCAAAATGAGAGAAGAGCAGAGAAAATGAGATATTTGAGTTTCACCTTGGAGAAGTAGAGGACTACCGGCAAAACACGTGATTACACCCAGGTGTAATCACGTCTTTTGCCGGTAGTCCGACATTGCTGAGCAAATAAGGGCAGGGAAGGACTTCGTGTCCCTATTTTTGGTTAAGACCCTGATTGGTCCAGTGCTAACTTGGCCGTCACAAGAAACTAGAAGGCACCAGGTAAGCAAAAAGATGCACAAACCATAACGGCCCCGCAACTAAAAGCTAAAGTCACCAAGGGCATAATCTGTGTCCAGTGAATCCTCATGGATGAAGAAAGAAACCTCTTGACCAGTCAGACCATAAGGAAGTATGATGAACATGGAATGTATTTGCATGAACTCCCATGAGACAAGATTAAGAATGATGGTGAACTCCTCTACTGTAGGGCATAGTTCTTCAAGAGCAAAGTAGAAAACATGAGCTCGTGGATCCTAAAAGCGGTGTAGCAGCCCTCAGCAATGGTTTGTTGATCTAAGCCTTGAGGTTCTAGATTCATAAGGCAACCCGTAGGTTTCCTAAGCCCAGGTGCACCAGGCAAACTTCTTTCAAATTCTAGTCATATGCGAAGCGTTGTTGAGGTTCTAGGTTCATAAGACGACCCTTAGGTTTCCTAAGCCTAGGTGCGCAGGCAAACTTCTTTCAAATTCTAGTCATATGCGAAGTGTTGTTGAGGTTCTAGGTTCATAAGATGATCCTTAGGTTTCCTAAGCCCAGGTGCACCAGGCAAATCTTTCAATCCCCAGATGACTAGACACCTTAAGCCCTGGTGCCCCAGGAAAACCTTACACGTCCTAGTAGAAGACTAGGAACCCTAAGCCCTAGAAGACTAGGCACCCTAAGGCCTGGTGTGCAAGATAAATCTTTCAAGCCCGAGAAAACTAGCCACCCTAAGCCCTGGTGCGCCAGGCAAACCCTGCACATCCAAGTAGAAAACTGGGAACCCTAAGCCCTGGTGCACCAGGCAAATCCTTTCAGCCCTAGATTAGTGTGTGAGTGACGATCCTTTGATTTTTATACGTTCTAGTAGAAGACTAGGCACCTTAAGCCCTGGTGAGCCAGGCAAATCTTTCAAGCCCTAGAAGACTAGTTACCCTAAGCCCTGGTGCGCCAGGCAAATCCTTTCAACCCTAAGTTCGTGTGTGAGTGACGATCCTTTGATTTTGTACGTCCTAGTAGAAGACTAGGCATGTAACGACCCGGTACAGACCCTAGTTGTAATAACTCGGTTAATAACGACCCGTGTAAAGATCCTGCTCGTACCCTAAGTGTTAGTGACAGATAGTCCACGAGACCATAAGATACAGAAAAAGTTTAGAACTCTAACTCGAATCAAAAACCCTAAGTTCAGTCCAAAAATCCTAAAAAGGTCCAAAACTCAAGCAACAAAATCTTAACACCCAGAGAGTCTCCTAACATTCAAAATGAAGTAAATATCATGAAATAATAAATTAAAAATCAAAAATTTTCACAAATATGATAAAATGACCGTTTTGCCCCTAGTACAGCAAAAATCCTTAAAAATTCAGATTTTGACATATGGATATCCTGAATCAAGGATTTAAGTACAATTAAATGGTAAAAGACAAAATAACATCAAAAATGACTAAAATGCCCCTTAGTGGCCGACCACCTTGGAAAATGTGCCAAAAAGTGACTTATTTTTTTCTTTTTAGCTTTAAATGATGAGAAATGCATTAAATGAAATATTATGATGATCCCAAACTTGTTGGACAAGTAATATATCTAATAATGTAGTGTTATAAGTCAACAAGAGCAAATAAATTAATATTTAAGTTCATACACAACAAAATAAGTCAAAAAGCCCTATGTTGTCAAAATATCTTAAATTAAAAGATTACATCTATTTAATCAATTACTATGAAAACTATGATAATACATAGAAATACTATATTTGTCATAAACATACAAAAATAATAAGTCTCAGTAGAAAAAGATACCAAAAAGATACATCAAATTAACTTTTAATACATTTTCTTACACAATAAGGGCACGAAAATCGAGGAAAACCCCCGATTGATGGAAATTAGATTTTTTGTCCCCCAATCAGCCCCCTAGCTACATCTAGCCTCTCCATATCTGAATTTTAGCCATCACAACTTACATCAACTCAAATCAAAATCAAAATCAAAATCTCATTAACGAAGTGAAGAAAAGGAAGCTTCCTTGTGTACTTTTGTCTCCCTCATGTTCCCTTGCTTTTCCTATATAAGGAGAGCTAAACAGCCTCTTCTCTAAGTGATATTTTCGTGCATGAGAAGGGGAGAAACCAGAATACCTTGTTCTTGAGGGTTTGGGAGAGTTTGAGGAAGAAGAAGGAAGGAGAAGAAAGAAACCGAGGTGAATTTCGAAAGCTAAGTCCAAACTCATCCTCCACCATTATTTGATCTCTCAAAATAATTAAGTAAAACCTCTAAACTTTGTATCTAATATCCCTCAAAACATCCCCCCAACACACCCCTTAAGCCCCTTAAAAATCAAGAACCGAAATCAAACCGAAAAGGAGTTGTAGTTGAAAACCTAGGGACTGTTATGTTTGTAAATGTTATGAGATGTTGTTGTATGTTGTTATCTTTGATATTTATGACATCTAAGTGTACTGGAGCCTTCATATTAAAGTTAGAATCACAAGCATGCAAGGAAATGGAACAAAAACATGACAGCATAGGTAGAGGACCTAAACCCTAAGAGGCTTGATTTTCTAGAACTTTGATGTTTCTTACCTGAAATTTGAAACACCGTAACTCTCTGTATAAAATTGATCTAAGCTTCCTTTTTATGTCCAGAGTTATATCTTTTTGTTATATTTAATCCAAAGTTAGTTTCAACTCATTTGGATAACCAGAAGTCAAGATATTGTAATTTTACCAACGTGTGTCAAATTCTGACCTGTCAACATTACTGACTCGGAAATCCTACTGTAAAATGAGATCCGAACTTTGGTCAAAACATGAAAGTTGTATCCAACATGTATATCCATCTACCCACAAAAAATCAGAACAAAATATTGAGGTTTGATAGGTCAAAACCCCTTGAAAGTATCTGTTGACTTTCATCTCTCGAGGAACATTCAGTCACATATTTTTATATGGCCCAAAACCCCTATTTTGAGTGACCTATTACAAAAGTGGTCTACATGAACTTTTTAGATAACGTATTTAAGTATTTACTGCCCAAAAATCAGACATTAAAGCCTCGGGATGGTACCCCAAAACCGCTTTATATCCTCTGTCCAAAACCGGCTCTGCTGAGTTTTGGTGGCTGACAGAACCCACTTTTTAAAATAGCCAAAAAGTATAACTTGTTCCAAACAACTACTCTTATCTCAAAACATGAAACTTGTAGGGAACTTGTTAAATTAGAACATACTAAAAAATGGGCTCAATATAACTTCATTTGATACCCCAAAACCGAGAACAACAGAAGCTAGTTTTTGGTAAAAATTTGGAGTAAATGTTGAACCATTTTTGCTTAGAATGAAATGTTCACTCTATTGCCTTAGGATTTGACCTTGGTGTTAAACATGAAAGTTATAGAATATATTTTTATCTAAATGGTGTTTCAAAAATCATAGCTTAATTCAAAGTCTAGATGCCCCAAAACTTTGTTGCCCCTATTAATTTAATACTTGGTTTTGGCCCTAAAAGCTGTTAAGTGTGATTTGAGCACCCTTTGCCATGAGACCCGAGTTTCTGCATGATGATTGAATTGAATTAGTTGATTTGTGTTTTAAGTGAATGTATGATGATTTAGGACTCATGCTATCATATCTTACCATGAATCTTACCATGAATCTTACCATGCTAGTTGATGCCATGCCATAGATAGTTGTTATTGAGAACCATATCATACATTATTGACATTATCACTTACATCCTGGCATATTGGAGTCCCTCTGTGTAAACCGTTGTTGGGATGGGTGGTTGTCTTTTTGGTCCTAAATCTAGGGCGTCCCTGGTTGCCATTTTTGTAAATATTTTGAGATATATTCCCCTCGTACACCCTGGGTTCGTCCCCGGTGTTTGAAATAGTTTATAAATACTGTTAGGCACCATGGGTTTGTTACTAGCATTCTGGTTTCGATAGCCTGGATTTTGGGTAAGTCGGAGAGAGCATGGCTGTCCTAAATCCCTCATCCTGGTACTCTGTATAATGTGAACGTTTCTTGAATTCTCATAGACTTTGGGTTGACACTGGCGCATCACGCATCTTAAGGTGGGTTGTGTGCACGCATAATTGTCGATCTCGGATAAGGGTGGCTAAATATTTAGGTGGCTGGCCCCCACGCCGTTGCCATTGAGTAAAACAGCTGCGGCATTTAGCCCAACGATGCGTTTACCTTTCGCAACGAGGTGCGATGATGGCTTTGGTGATTACTTTGTCCAATAAAGTCTACTTTGGTGATTCCTGGCGTGGAATTCCTGTTCTTATCTGGCTGCATTTTTGGTTGGGCATCTGCATTCATCCACGTCATATCATATACGCATGTTCATTGACTTATCTGCTATCCTATTATAAATTTGTCTGCCTCCTTGACTATAAACTGCACTGGGTGTCGTATGGTATGTGTTGTGGTGAATTTTGTGTCGTGAGATTAGTTAGAAGGTTAGAGTGTTTTGCTTCTGGGCCCTGGCTCATGGCATTCGTACCACAGGTGAGGAGTTTCTGGAGGAAGTCATCCCCAATGCAAGAAGAAGAGTTGGAAGAACAAGGTCAATTCCAAGAGTACATGGATCCAACTGACGCATTCTGAAGAGTCAAAGATCTTTGCTTTTGTTCTTATATCTAGTTTATCCCATGCTTAGTGTAATTTTTGAATCTTCTCGGTAAAACTGTAATAGTTATGTAATTTCGAACATTCTGAACTCGTTTATGATGTATTAACTATCGTATGCAAATATGAATGTATGGCTAGTTTATCCCTATGTTTATATTTATGTATGTCCCGACGTGCCCGGAGGACAGGTCATCACAAGGTACCCTAAGCTCTGGTGCGCCAGGCAAATCCTTTTAACCCTAGGGTCGTGTGTGAGTGACGATCCTTTAGTTTTTACGCATCCTAGCAGAAGACTAGGCACCCTAACCCCTGGTGAGCCAGAAAAATCTTTCAAGTCATAGAAAACTAGGTACCCTAAGCCTTGGTATGCCAGGTAAATCTTTCATGCCCTAGAAGACTAGGTACCCTAAGCCCTGGTACGCCAGGCAAACCTTGCAAGTCCTAGTAGAAGACTAGGAACCCCAAGCCCCGGTAGAATAGGCACCTTAAGCCCTGGTGCGCCAGGAAAATCAATCAAACCCTAGAAGACTAGTCACTCTAAACCCTGATGCGCTAGGTAAACCCTGCACGTTCTAGTAGAAAACTAGGAACCCTAAGCCCTGGTGTGCCAGACAAATCATTTCAACCCTAGGTTCGTGTGTAAGTGACGATCATTTGGTTTTTGCACGTCCTAGTAAAAGACTAGGCACCCTAAGCCCTGCAAATCTTTCAAGCCCTAGACAACTAGGCACCCTATGCCCTGGTGCGCAAGGCAAATCCTTTCAACCCTAGATTCGTGTGTGAGTAATGATCCTTTGGTTTTTGCACGTCCTAGTAAAAAACTAGGCACCCTAAGCCCGGGTGCGCCAGGTAAATCTTTTCAACCCTAGGTTCGTGTGTGAGTGACGATCCTTTGGTTTTTACACGTTTTAGTAAAAGATTAGGCACCCTAAGCCCTGATGAGCCAGGAAAATCTTTCAAGCTCTAGAAGACTAGGCACCCTAAGCCCTGGTGCACCAGGCAAATCTTTTCAACCCTAGGTTCGTGTGTGAGTGACGATCCTTAGTTTTTTTTTCTCCAAACCCTAGTCCATAAGGTGTCTAGGTCCTAAGTCTAAAAGGTGTCTTAGCTTGTCTCCAAACCCTAGTCCATAAGGCATTTAAGTCCTAAGTCTAGAAAGTCTTAGGTTTTTCTCCAAACCCTAGTCCATAAAGCGTCTAGGTCCTAAGTCCAGAAGGTGTCTTAGGTTTTTCTCCAAACCTTTATCCATAAAGCGTCTAGGTCCTTAGTCTAGAAGGTGTCTTGGGTTCTCTCCAAACCCTAATCCACAAGGCGTCCTAAGTACATAATGTGTCGTAGGGTTTTCTTCTCCAAACCCTAGTCCATAAGGTGTCTAGGTCCTAAAGTTAGAAGGTGTCTTAGGTTTTTCTCCAAACCCTAGTCTGTAAGGCTTCTAGGTCCTAAGTTCAGAAGGTGTCTTAGGTTTTTCTCCAAACCTTAGTCCGTAAGGCGTCTAGATCCTAAGTCCAGAAGGTGTCTTAGGTTTTTCTTCAAAGCCTAGTGCAAAAGGCATCTAGGTTCTAAGTCTAGAAGGTGTCTTAGGATTTCTTCAAACCCTAGTTCGTAAGGCATCTAGGTCATAAGTCTAGAAGGTGTCTTAGGTTTTCTCTAAACCCTACTCCATTAGGCGTCGAGATCCTAAGGCATCTAGGTTTTTCTTTAATTTTAGGTTATTTGATAATATGCATATTTAGCATGAAAGTTTTAAAGTATGCCTTGTTTGCTTCATTTAAAATCATGTTTAGAATAGCTTAGTTTTTTTTTAGATATTGTTAGCAAAATTCATGTTTATTTTTTTTATAGTATAGTTTGAATTTAATAATTTTTAGCATATTTTATTCTTTTTATTTAAATCATTGCATGCGGGTGTGCTTCACGTATCCTTTAATTAGAAATTGCATGCGGTAGGACTTAAGATTTTCTTTCTTATTTGCTTTGTTTTGGTGTCCTATAAACATAAATTATGTATTTTCTATATTTGATTTTAGATGTTCTTTTCTCTTTGTCTCTATTTTCTATATTTGCATGCATTTGAGAAATCATATTAAGAACCAATGATGATTAGTAGAGGCCAACCTTACGGTTGGGCGAATTGGGTGTCTAACACCTTTCCCGATTCGTTCCTTAACCCCCGAATACTTTCTCTCTGGTTAAACACTTTTAAGATCAGTAGCTATTTTTTTCTTGATTTTTCTCAAAAACTAAGTGGCGACTCTATTTTCAACAAAAATGGATTTTCAAAATTTGGCTTTCAAGGTGTTAAAATATTTTCTAAACATCCTTTAAATTTTCTTAATTTTGAACTACCAAACACCCCAATATTTTGGCTCCACAGCAGAACCCAGACAGCTTTAGCCTTGAAAGACAAGTTATGAAATTGGTTTATCCTACTCGCATATTTATAGGTCTATACTAGGGACTTGTGAAGTAATTATGAGTAAAACTTTCAGTGAAAAATAGACACCTATCAGTGGTTTCCGCAATGAAGCAAATCTCATAGCAGTATCTGCAATTATGAAAAACTAGCAGTGGTTTCTGTAATTTTCATAAAACACTGAATTACAGTTCACACCACTAAAAAACTATAAGTGCACTCTGACCCATAATCTCAAATCTTCTTGCATTGAGCTCCTGTTATTAAATACTTATCATTTCTCCCCACGTTAAGATTTTTGATACCCACCAATTAAATTTAATTACTGACAATTTAATTTAATTAGCATCTTGTAATTTCTTAAGCCCTTCTGTTTAACTTATATAACCGCTGGTTAATCAAATCCACCCGTAGTGTTTGGTCCAGTCAAAACTTATAAGTTTTCTTAATGGGGTATCGTCAATCCCGATCTTTTGGGACATAGATTTCGTCAATAATTAATACTCACCATACAAATAATACTTTTATCCAACTCACCGGAAATATAAATCCATATAAGATCTCACATTCTAATGAATTAAAATAACGAATATTAAATATATGCAAATTAATAATTATTTAAGGATTATGAGCATAAACTCTATTCAAAATAACCTTGGGTGTGAATTAATTTATATAGTCAGTATAAAATTAATTATTTCAATGTGTCTCGTTCAATACACACAAAGTGTACTAGGACAGAAAGTCAAAACAGTAGACGACACTATTATTTGTTTTCCGTAATAAAGATAGGCCTACTAAAATTTGTGCTACAGTCGTACCGTTAGTATGTCCATTTTCATTTAAACTGTGAACATAAAACTTATATTCTGCAAGAACTTAAAATCTAATTTTCTGTGTATAAGTCGTACTCTGCACACCAGATTAAATGCTGTATAAAATATCGGACATCCATGCATAATATTAAAGAAATGATACACATGCATTGCTCATAAAGATTCTCATAAAATAAAATTTTAATTTTATTAAAATAAAATTAAATACTAACAACATGATTTTAGTATACTAACCCTAACACAATTATAATCAACAATCGATATCATGATCAAATTTTAATTCATTCACACAATTAAACACTTGGGGCTGTTATGTTTATGGGTGATATGAGATGTTATTGTGTGTTGTTATATTTGAGTTTGATGACACATAAGTGTGTTGGAGCCTTGATATTAATTTTTAAAACACAAGCATGCAAACAAATTGGACAAAAACTTGACATAACATAAGTGGAAGACTTGGACCCTAGGAGACTTGATTTTTGAGAACATGGATGTTTCTACCCTGAACTTTAGAACGCCATAACTCAATGTAAAAAAAATTTATCTAAGCATGTTCTTTATGTTCAGATTTAGAGTTTTATATTATCTTTCATCCAAAGTTGGTTTCAACTCATCAGGTTTTCTTTGCATGCATGTTATATATTCATACATACTTATCTCACGTTTTGGTTACTATTTTTCTTTAACTGTGAAATGTTATTTGCATTGTTGAAATGCTTGGTTTTGAGGATGAAAAACTTGGGATTTTATGAATTAAAATCGTTTTGAAACTCATGTGATTGAGTTAAGTTTATACTATATGATTGCATATCCTACTTTACTGCATCATAGTTTGTTTCTATTAGGCTTCAACTCATATAGTGGGATTTGTTAAAACCTTTTTTAGGTATTGATGATCACAAGGAGTTGATCTAGATGTGTCCGTGGTGGCGGAAGACTACTGTTTAGTTTTTTCTTTTGTTATGAGATCATGTATTCTTGCAAGTGTTGCTTGTTTTTGAAGGCTAGTTTTGTAAGTCTTGAGGCTATATTTTATACATGTATGGACAGGTATGCATCTTGCACTGAGAGATAACCTTGGGTACTATTTTAATTCCAAAAGCTATATTAATTTTGGATGTTTGTTTTATCAGTAAAAATCCTATCTTTTAACAAAATGGTGGTTTGTGGGCTTTTTACATGACCCTGGTGTTTAGGGCACGACAACTTGGTATCAGAGCTCTAGGTTCGAATACCTAAGAGCCACAAGAAGAGGGTGCATCACCTGGTGAGGATGACTGTGTATGCTTGCTTGAATGTGTTTAAGTATTTTTATGACATGCTGATAGGTTTTTGAGCATGATAGTTTTTGTATACGTGAGTATGGAGGTTGGACCTCAGGATTGATTAGTCTTGCCTTAAGGTATTTAGATTAACAAATTTGGAAGCCAAGTTAAAAAGGCGTTTGGCCGATGTTTTTTCTAGCAAAGAATCTGAGTGGGTTATCCAAATTGGCGCGTCTTTCTTGTTAGTTCTCCTCAGTATGTGAGATGTGTTTACATATTGAGTGGCTATGTGTTAGCATGCTTATGTGTGTTATGTTTTTACGTTAGTAAGAACAAGTTGTATGAACGCTTATCCTGTTACCTTGCCTTCATATAGAATTATGTCCACGCGGTGAGGATGGGGACGGGGATAGGGTCGTGGCCAAGGTCGTGTTATGTTCATGTTCCAAAAGAAAGGGACGTTCATGCCCCGCAGGAACATGTGGGCGGTGCTGATGTCATACAGGAGATGCTGGCTACAGTAAGAGCGATGGCTGAGGCAACCAGGGCTAGAGTGAGGACTCCTAAGCCAAGGGCCTCTGTGGCAATGAGGAAATTTTGGTGGTTGGATCCTCCAACCTTTTTTGGGGAGCTAGACCCAAAAGTTGCTACTGAGTGGTTGGAAGTAACCATGACGATCTTGGATACCTTAGAGATCGAGGAGGATGCCTTGCGTGTTAAGTTGGTAGCGTTCCAACTTTGTGAGGATGCAAGTGAGTGGTGAAAGTTTGCCAAAACCACAGTGGATGGCACGTAGGTCGCTTTTACTGGGGCCTTTCTGGAGAAATATTTCCTGAGTTCTTTGAGAGATACATACTGGGAGGGGTTTCTCTCCCTTGTTCAGGGGAACCTACCGTGGTCCAGTATGAGGCCAAGTTCGCAAATCTATCATGGTTTGCATCTAAGATAGTGCCAACAGAGGAGTTACACTCCAAAAGGTTTGAACGGGGCCTTCGACCTTCCAACAAGGATAGAAGTGTAGCAGGGTTTGTGTGTTTGCATTGAGATGGTGGAAGCTGCAGAGCTAGGGAGAGTAGAAGTCAGCAGGGTGATGGAGGTACACAGCTTTAGAGGCGCAGGAACAAGTGCCGAAGGTTGTTTGGTCTGAGTTCTCATTTTGTGGGATCGTATCAGCTACAAATTTCTACGCCAGCACTTTTAGTGGCCTCGATAGGAAGGCCAGAGCAGAGAAAGCTTACTTGTTATTGATGCGGACAGCTAGGGCATCGTTCACCTGAGTGCCCGCAGAAGGGCCAGGTTCATAGTTTAGCGCCTGTCCAATCACAGGGGAGAGACCCACCAGTTTGTTTCAGGTGCGGTCAGTCTGGGCACATTTGTAGATACTGTCCCAGAGGAGGGAGTGTTCAGAGTGCGACAGAGGTGCCAGTTGTTTTATCTGCACAGAGACAACAGACTTCTCAGTAACCTAGGACTCAGATGTTTAGGTTTACAGAAGGAGGTGCCTGAGCACTGTCTGTGAGGCAGTCGATGGCCCATGGTTACAGTGGGCAGGCTAGAGCACTGCAGGGCAGATCATATGTTCTTGCTGATCCTCGTGCTACCAAAGCACTGGTCATGCCCGATGTTGCAGCTACTCTATCCATGATCAGAGGTACTCTCTTAGTATATAGCTCATGGGTCAATGTTCTTATCGACACAGAAGCATCACATTCATTTATTTCCTCTGCTTTTGCATCTACATTGGGGTTGGAGACAGACTCGTTGGGTAATGCACTGAACGTAGAGATCCCAATCAGTGGGAATGTGGTGTTGAGTCGAGTTTTTAGATCCTACGAGTTAGGGGTTACCGGTTGTTGTTTAGAGTTTGACTTTATCATTCTAGACATAACCACGTTTGACGTTATCCTAGGAATGGACTGGCTGACCACCTTTCGTGCCTTTATAGATTGTGATCGATGGAGGGTATCGATCTGCACACCCGAGGGTGACTAATTTTGTTTTATGGGTGATCGGTATGAGGGCTTGGTGTTTATGCCGGGTGTTGTTCAGAATCGAGGGAATTTGGGTTTTCTCTTTTCTGCTCTCAGGTTGGATGAGATGGTTGGGGTTCGAGGGGAGTTACCCCTTGTGGTTTGTGATTATCCAAATGTCTTTCCTGACGTTCTGTTTGAGTTGCCACCGAGCCGTGAGGTGGAGTCTTCTATTGATCTGGTTCCAGGAGCTGCTCCCATTTCTATGCCGTCTTATCATTTTGCACATGTTGAGTTACAAGAACTCAAGGTACAGCTTCAAGAGTTGCTTAACATAGGATTTTTATGTCTGAGTACGTCGTCATGGGGAGCTCCTGCCCTTTTTGCTAAGAAAAAAGATAGGTCCTTGAGGTTGTGCATAGACTACCGAAAGCTGAACCAGGTAACGGTGAAGAACAAGTATCCTATGCCGAGGATTGATGACTTGTTTGATCAGTTGAAGGGGTCAAGTTGCTTCTCGAAGATTGACTTGAGGTCAGGGTATCATCAACTGAGGATATGGGATGAGGACATAGCGAAGATCACCTTTCGAACTCGTTATGGTCACTATAAGTTTCTGGTTATGCTGTTCAGTCTGACAAATGTTCCTACGACATTTATGGGTTTGATGAACCATATCTTCCATCTGTATCTAGATAGCTTTGTAGTTATATTCGTGAATGATATCCTTATTTATTCACCCACAAGGGAGATGCACGAGGAGCATCTGCATATTGTCTTACAACTTCTGAGAGAGCATCGCTTGTATGCAAAGTTTGAGAAGTGCGAGTTCTAGATGTTAAAGGTGAGATTTCTTGGACACGTAGTGTTGAAAGATGGGGTATCAGTGGATTCTTTAAAGACTAATGCCGTGAAGGATTTTTCTAGACTTACAGCGCCGATGACACGTCTTACGCGGAAGGGAGTTATGTTCGTGTGGAGCAAGTCCTGTGCGTCGGCATTCTCGGAGTTGAAGATGAGATTGACCAGTGCACCAGTGTTGATTATCCCAAAGCCAGGTTTGGGTTACACCGTGTATTGTGATGCTTCACATGATGGTCTGGGTTATGTTTGATGTAGGGAGGTAAGATTGTGGCCTATGGATCTCGACAGTTGAAGATTCATGAGAAGAACTACACGACTTATGATCTGGAGTTGGAATCCGTGGTCTTTGCTTTGAAGACATGGCGGCACTATCTTTATGGTGAGTACTTTGAGGTTTTCTCCGATCATAGGAGCTTGAAATACTTGTTTTCACATAAAGACCTGAATCTGCGCCAGCAACGGTGGATGGAGTTGTTGGAAGACTATGACTTCGACTTGTTGTACCACCCGGGAAAGGCCAATGTTGTGGCCGACGCTCTTAGTAGGAGATCTCATGGGTCGTTAGCTTCTGTGGCTATACGAGAATGGGACATACTTGGAGAGGTTGGTGAGTTTGATCTGTATTTCGGGGAGATAAGGGGGGGTGCGACCTTATTTTTAGTAGTTTCACAGCCTGCTTTGGTTGCACGTGTGCTAGAGGTTCAGCAGGCAAATCAAGAGGCTCAGATGATACGGGACCGTATTGCTAGTGGGCAAGACACTACAGGATGGGTTGTGAGCCCAGATCAGAGTTTGAGATTAGTAGGGAGGTTGTTTATACCATAGCCGTGCCGTGCCGAGGTGCTCTATGATTTTCATCATTCACATCTTGTAGTGCATCCAAGAGGCACAAAGATGTATCACGATCTGCACCGTTAGTTCTGGTGGATGGGAATGGAGAAGGATGTGATTCGATTCGTTTCTCGGTGCCTTACTTGTCAGCAGGTAAAGGCAGAACACCAGAGATCGATAGAATTGTTACAACTGTTGCCGATATCTGAGTGGAAGGGACACGACGCAGTTTGGGTTGTGGTTGATAAGTTTACAAAGTCAGCACACTTTCTTCCCATTCGTGTGAAGGATTCAGTGGACAGATTGGGTAGGTTGTATGTCCGTGAGATAGTCCGACACAGAGTATCTGTGACTATTGTTTCTGATCGAGACCTGTGCTTTACATCGCGCTTTTGGTAGACTCTTTAGATGGCTTTGGGGATGAACTTGACCTTCAGTACAGCTTTTCACCCATAGACAGATGGTCAGCCTGAGAGTACCATACAGATTTTAGAGGACGTGTTGAGAGCCTGTGTGCTTGATTTTCAGGGTTCTTGGAAAGAGCATCTACCGTTGACAGAGTTTGCATATAACAACAGTTATCAGTCCAGTATTAGGATGGCACCGTATGATGCTTTGTATGGTAGGCCGTGTAGGTCACTAGTATGTTGGACAAATGTGGGTGAGACCACAGTTTCGAGACCCGACATGGTACGGGATACGACGGAGAAGATTGCTGTGATTCGCGAGCGTCTGGTGACTGCTCAGAGTCGCCAGAAGTGTTATACTGATCAGAGGAGAAGACCTTTGGAGTTTGTAGTGGGGGACCATGTGTTTTTTAATGTCTCGCCACGCTGAGGTTTGATGAGATTTGGCCATAGCGGGAAGCTATCACAGCATTTCATTAGACCGTTTGAGATCCTTGATAGGATTAGGGAGATAGCATACCATCTGGCTTTACTACCTCAGTTGGCATTTGTGCACAACGTGTTTTATGTTTCCATGCTTCGAAAGTATGAGCCTAACCCGTCACATATTCTGGATTGGGCTGAGTTGCAGATAGACGAGGATGTTACATATGAGGAGCGGCCTGTAAAGATTCTGGACACGAAAGAGCAAGTGTTGAGAGGGAGGACCATTACTTATGTCAAGGTCCTATGGCTTCATCACGAGGTTGAGGAAGCGACTTGGGAGCTTGAGTCTGGGGTTCGTGCTAGATATCCTGAGTTGTTTGCCTTGTAGTGAATTTCGGGGGCAAAATTCCATAAGGGGGGAGAGTTATGAGACCTAGGTTCGTTTTTTTTTTTTTTGTAATATTACATGTGACGTGTTCCTTTGTCGTTATATGCATATCTTCGATGTTCAGTTTATGCTTTAATGTTGTAGAATGGCATGTACATATGTGTTTCATGCTTTCGCAAATTTTGTTAAGATTTGTTTGGTTGGTTCTGGGGTTGAAACACCAGTTTTGGCGCTGAGGGTCGTTTTCCCCAACAGTCTAATCGACTAGACTGGATGCCCCAGTCGACTGGGTCAATAAAAGGTGGGTTCAGTCGACTGGATTGGGCATTACAATCGACTAAATTGTGTCGACAGGGGTGTTTTGTAGATCCAGAACTCCTTTAGTCGACTGGATTGGGGACTTCAATCGACTGGATTGGTGTTTTTCTGTGGCCTATATATATTCCAGCCCCTGTTTCTTTCTGAAAGACCTTTTTTCTCCCAAACTCTGCACCTTCTCTCTACATTTTCGTTGTGGTCGGGCCTAGTTTTTGACGATCAGCTTGTGGATCCTTGCTATCCACGCTATTGGCTTCACTTCCATTCGGACAGATTCTCGTTCTGACGGGGATTGATTTTTGAGGCTTTGAGTTTTGGTTTATCAAGGTAGGATCCAAGACTATGTTGTCTTTAAAGAGTGCTATGTGCAGTTATATGCTTTTTCACCTGTTGAAAATGCTTTCAATATCATGTTTTATGTTTAAACCTTATTTATTTGGATAAAAAGCATGTTTTGCGCTTTTCATGGTTTATTATATGATATGGACTTGTGGATATCGGGTTTTCAAATGGTGGTTTTGAAAAAGGTGGATTTATGAAAACCTCAACAAATTGTGTTTTTGGAGGTTTGGAGCTAACCCTCGGGGTTGAGTTCCAGTTTTGAAACGTTTTGTTGGAAATGGAGAAAAACATTTTGAAAATGTTCGTTTGATCTCCATGTTTGATGGTTTATACATGTTTAATGTATAATTGTGGAAATGTTTTCATCGTCAAGCTACGAGTTGATTTTTAAATAATTCGATAGATGTGCCGGGATAGTGGGTATTTGGCACAAGTTACCCTCAGTGAAAGTCCAAAAACGTGCACAGAGTATGTGCTTTTTACCTTCGGGTTAGTCCCCGTAAATTAAGTGGTGGGTGTGACGCCCCGTCCTCCAGGCATGTCAGGACATACATAAGTATAAATAAGTGAAATATTCTAACCATTCATTCATATTTAAATACCATAAATATTACATCATTAAGAGTTTGAAATTGATTAAAAGTACATAACAATTACAGTTTAACAAAGGATTCAACAAAAATTTACAATACGCTCGTGGAAACCAAACAAAAAAATGAAAGGTAAAAACTCAATTCTTCAGCTAGCATTGTCAGGGTCTGCTAGCTCCTGCCACTCACTCTGTTCTTCAATTCCGTCTTCTTCTTCAGGGCCAAATTTCTCAAAGAACTCATCACACTCACCTGTGGCATGACTGCCATGAGCCAAAGCCCAAAAGAAAATTTCGTAAACCATCTAACAAACTCACAACAAAATATCCTACAATACATATCGTATAATACCCAATACAAATGTGAGACTCTGATTCGTTTTCTCTTTCAGCCTTTTTTGATGCGCGTTTAGTATTTTCGTTGCAGCATGTTTATATGTTTTTTCATGCATGATCGGGTTTAGATATGCATGCGAGATTGGTTCCCAGGGCCGTTGGGTGTTGCGATGTGAATTTTAAAAAAAAAGATATTTTCATGGTCAATAAATATCTGGCATTAGATATTTTCAAAAGATATTTTTAAAACTTACAAGCTAAGTTCCCTCCTTTTTCTCTTTGCCTTCCCTCTAACTTCTCAAGGGCCCGAGGCTCGATTTTTGACGATCCAACAGCGGATCCTTGCTGTTGGCACGGTGGGCTACGCTTTCATCTGGATGAAATTTTATTCCGGTAAAGTTTAGTTTTGCACGTGGATCGAGGGATCGAGTTTTTAACTCACCGAGGTAGGATCCTAGACTCTCATGTCTTATAAGGGTGCTACGTGTAATCGTATGTGTTTCTACCGGTGAAAAGTGCAAGAAAAACCGTTTTACGTAATGGGATTTTGGTTTAAAACCATTTTTGGTCGATTTTGGTTGGATGAAATTGGGTTTTAAGTGTTTCTTTTTGAGGTTTCGTTGTAGTTTTGGGCTTGTGTATGTCCGAGAATGTTGAAAGTGAGTTTGGTTGCTTCGATTTTGAGTTTGGAGGATTGTTGGATGGTTATTGGATGGTTGCAGGCTTGAAAATTGGTAGAAAGATCAATTTCTGGCATAGGACCGCTTGAGGGACCGCTCAAACAGTCTAGAGGGCGGTCTTGGGTTGCTCTCGGGTTATAGACCGCTGGACAGAGCACTCGAACGGTCTAGCCCGCGGTCTGTTTTTCACTAGTTGAAATTCTATTTTTAAAATTGATGTATCTCCCTCATCCGACTCGAAATGGGGTCTTTTTTGTGTTCAAATTGAAGCCCAGAAAGTCTTCTTTCCAATGACACATCTCTCACATTAAATGCTTTTTGTAGAAAAAGTAATGATCAAAATAGTGAGGGTATGTCAAAATTTTTTAACCGGTTTTTACCCATTTTTGGCCGAATGTTTGGGAAAAGCTTGTTTTTCATCCTTATGGAACTTTTTATCAAAATTCTTGTCCCTTGGGAGTTTTTTTATGTTTTGTTGGCCGTGTTGGGCGTGTGTGGTTTCGTGTTAGCCGTGTTGGGTGTGTGGGAGTTCGTGTTGGCCGTGTTAGTTTGGGTTATGATGTGTTGGTGGTTGGGTCCCTGGTTTCCAATTGGTTTTCAATGGTATTCTGTTGATTGATATATGAGATTAGTCAACTGAAATAGTGTTGGATTCTTTTTGGGATTCTATTGGTTGTGTTGTGGTTTCGAGGGTCGTGTCGTGGGCTCGGGTGTTTGTTAGATGCCGTCCTCGGGGGTGACGTGCATGGTTAGATGTGGGTGTTAGTGCACGGTTAGGTGCGTGGTGTTTGTTTATCATTGGGTACGGGACGTGTGGATCCGTTGGTGATGTTTGTTACCTCGTGGTTTGAGGGGTTTAGTGTTGGCCTTTGGGTTAGGCTGGGCTCTGTGGGTTGTTGGTTATCCCAGTGAGTGGATGTCGGGTTATTTGGCGGGTGGCGTCATGATATGACATTATACATGGCTATGTGCATTTATAACTCTAGTTTATTTATGTATAGATTACGCATAAGAATTGCATGGCTTTAATGTCGTTATGTGGAACGTGGTAGTTATACGTGTTTTGTGCTCATAAAACTCTAGTTAGTTTTATTCTTGCATATTGTGGAAGGATATGTGGTTTTGGCGCATTCAAAACTCTGGTTTTATTTCTGCGTCGTGTGTGTTGCACGGGTTGCGTGCGTCTTGTGTATTGCACACGTTGCGTGCGTCGCGTGTGTTGCACGGGTTGCATGCATGGGTAGCATGTGTTGCGTATTGTGGGATATATGTGTTGAGTTGCATGGGTGACATGCGTTGCGTGGGTTGTACAAGTTAGCTCTGGCTTAAGGTGCATTAGTTGGGGCTGAGGTTTCTCGGTGAAAGTTCGAGAAAGTGGTAGCTGAGGCTGAGGACCCTCGGTGAAAGTCCGAGAAGGTGTTAACTGGGGTTGATATTTCTCGGTGAAAGTCCGAGAAGGTGCATTAGTTGGGGCTGCGGTCCCTTGGTGAAAGCCCGAGAAGGTACATGGATTGCATGTATTGCATTGTGGGACGGATAAAATCAATTTTTAAACTATTTTTACAACTCGTGCGAGTCGTGATACAAAATCATTTTAGAACTGCAGTTCACAGCTCTTGTGAGTCAAAAATGGTTTATATCCTCGCTTTCCCGTTACTTGTGAAAATTGTTTTAATGGCTTGAAAGAGAGTTAAAAATTGCACCTCATTTTCCTAGCATGTTTAGCTTATATTGCATACTTGTCTAGTTTCTGCTGATCTTTGGCTCACGGTGTGGGATTTGAAATGTTTTTCAAGTGCCGATCATGCAAGTTGATTCGAGGTTGCCGGTTGGAGGTAGAAGATCTGTAGTCTTCCTTTTGTTCTTCCTATATCATGTATATTTACATATTTTTCGGAGTTAGAACCGTGTAATGTAAGCCGGTTGGCGATTATATATAATGCATGTATGTTTTATATTGAGAGTGTATTCTCGGGTTAGGTGTTATGTTTAGTTGCTTGTGAGTGTTTCACGTGACCCAAAGTTTGGGGCATGACAACAAATTTAAGGCCAAAGAGGCAAAAAATTTAACAATTTCAACAGGGTAAGCATATATAAGAACAATTGTGCAAGTGCGTGATGCAGATGAATACAATGCAGGTGCCCAACCCGACTTGTACCCTGAAATAAAAATAGGAGTTTCACTTTAGGACTTATTTCTATTACTTGTATGGATTTATTATTGTTATTATTGCCGCCTCAGGAACTTATTATCATCGCCGTGATGGGACTTGTTGTTATTGCCGCTTTAGGGACTTATTGTCATTGTCGTGATGGGACTTTAAGTTATTGCCACCTCAGGGACTTATTGTCAATGCCGTGATGGGACTTTAAATGGTTACCCACATTAAAACTAGGATGCTCGCTTGGTATCATCCTAAAGTCTAAATTTCCAAAACTGGAGTGCTAGTGACGAACCCGTGGTACCCAACAGTATTCATAAATAACAAATCTTTTTTTTTGAACACCGGAGACACAACCAATGTTCTTAGAGGGAATATATCCCAAAATAATTACAAAAATGACTACTATGGACGCCCTAGACTAGGAGAGGAGAAAAAAATAATTTTAATATAACCCAACCCACCTAGATACGGAAAGGACTCCGATAACCCAAGATGCAAATGTAGGAATGTTCATGATGTGCAATATGCTTCTCATGTACAATTGATAATAGCATAACATCATGGTATAGCACAAGGTACCACTCGCCAAAGCATAAAGTACAAATATAGGAAGCATAATCTACAATTCATGTGATATGGTTCCAACCTATCGGCATGGTTTCTAATCATCAAATTGTTAATTTCATACACCAATCACTCACTTAAATCAAGTAAAGTCCATATGTTAAAGTTTCGTAAAGTAACATGCCACTCAAGCACCTAACCAAATTTTAGTAAGTGTTTAATTGCCAAATTTAAAGTTACAACAGTGTTTTTAAGTACCCAGGCATGGATTTGATTTCTGATTTTTGAACACAAATTAGATAAAAGTATTTCCTACGACTTTCATGTTTAACACTAAGGTCAGATCCTAGGGCAAAAAAGTCATTTGCTTTGATTAAGTGAAAACCATTCAACACATTACAGAGGAAAATGCAAAATTTTTGCCTCTGTCGGCCATGGTTTGGGGCATCAATTCAAGGGCTATGGGTTTTATTTTTGGAGAGATTTTATATTAAGGTGTCCCCTACAAGTTACATTTTTTGTTCTAGGGCACGTTGTTTGGAAAAAGTTAATGATTTTGGCCAATTTATAAAATAGGTTCAGTCCGCCTAAAAAGGGTCTACAGAATAGGGTTTCAACAGAGAATGGTCAAAATATTTGGGGTAATATCTGAGGGTATTTTCGACTGATTGTTACTCAGTATTTAGTTTAATATGTTAGCTACATTTTTTATATTTACCACTTTTGGATTTGGCTTCTAAAAACTTGGGGTTTTGGTCTCATAAAAATGTGTGACAGAGAACTCTGCCAGTCACTGAACCTCAACAGTGACTTTGGGAAGGGTTGTGACCTATCAAGACTTCATACGTTTGGCTCATTTTTGGTTTACAGTAAGACAAACATGTCTTCTACAAGTTTAATGTTTTGACCCAAGCTCAGTTCTCATTTTAACTTAGGGTTTTTAGGTTTGCAACTCAGAGTGGTCAAAATCTGACACTCTTTGAAAAAAATGGTATATCTGGAGTTCTACTTAACGAAATCACTTTAAACCAACTTTGTATGAAAGAGAATATAAAAAGATTGGTCTGGACATAAAAATCATGTTTAGATCATTTTTCTAAAATTAGTTATGATATTTTAAAGTTTGTGGCAGAATGTTGATAAGCCTAGAAAATCAGGTTATTTAGGGTTTTGATAGCTTACCTCATGTTGTGTTTATTTTTTATGTATTTTCTTTGCATGCATGTCATATACTCATACAAACCAAAACTCCAGAACATATTCAAGCCATAAAATTCAAAAATATTCACATGTAAGCACATGCAAAACTCAATTTACACTAACAATCCACTATTCACACCTACGACGCCTTTTTGAGTTAATCTTTGTTTCTTATTTTTAGGGTTGATTATATAGATGGATTGAGTGGTATCTTATGGGAGAATATCATAAGGTTTTAGGGAATTTACTTACTTATTTTGATGCTCCAAATGTTGAAGGATGGCTAGGACTTAGCTTTGTAGATCACTCCTTGCTCCTTCTTCTCTCATTCTTTCTCAAACTTGTATAAACTCTCAAGAACACTTAAGAGCACACACAACCTTGTCTCTCACCTCTCTTAACCGAAACATAGAGGAGAAATAGGGTGGTGGTTTGGCTTATATTTATAGGGAAGAAGGGTAGTAGATTTAATGATGATATGTAAACTTTAATTTAAATTTCATGAATTTTAATTGGATGCATGGGAGGTGGGTTCTTTTTGAGGCATTAAAAATTAGATTTTTTGTAGAGGGAAAGTCTTCTAGGGCTGTTTGGGGCATACCAAAATCTGGTCTTGCATTAATTTAGGGCTTTAGTTGCATTTTGATACCAATTTGTGTGAGAAAACGCATAAAATATTAATTTTATGTATCTTTTTGGTGTCTTAACTTACTAAAACCTATTATATTAATGTGTTTATAATTAATTTAGTCTTCCCATGATTTATCATAACTTTTATAGTAATTAATTAAATAGGTGTAGGCTTTTAAGTCAATTTAAGCTAGTTTGATAATAATTGACTTTTTGACTTATTTATTGTGTAGAGATTTTAAATAATTATTTGTTTACTTTTGTTAACCTATATTATTATATTATTATATATATTACTTGTATAAAAAGTCTTAGGTCATAATAATGCTTAATTTATATAATTTTTTCTCATTTTTAAGCTTAAAAAGGTTAGAAAAAGTGACTCTTTGGGCACAAACTCCAATGTGGCCGCCCACTAAGGGTATTTTTGTCATTTTTTGATGTTATTTTGTCTTTTATTATTTAATTATATTTAAATATCTGATTTAGGTTGTCCATGTGTCAAATTTTAGATTTTTAAGACTTTTTACTGTACTATGGGCAAAATGGTCATTTTATCCTAATTATGCGAATTTTTGATTTTTAATATAATATTTCATATTATTTACTTAATTTAGGATGTTAGGAGTCTTTTTTGAGTATTAGAAGTTTTCCTCTGAGCATTTGATCTCTTTAAGGTTTCTGGATCGAATTAAGGTTTTCGGGCCACATTAGAGTTTTTGATCTTTTAGTGACCTAAGATCTTATCGGCTTACCGTCGCTAACACTAGGGACTGGGTTGGATCGCTACACGGGTCGTTATAAATCGGGTTGTTACAACTAGGGTCTGTACTGGGGTGTTACAGTGGGTGCTTTGAACCATCGGGTTTCGGGCCCGTAAATTAAGCAGTTACGTTGTGGTGACTTCATATAGAACTTGTCATTACCTAACATGTCTTAAATGATTCAGAGATAGGTAATGGATAGGAATCTATAGTTGTTTCCTCTATCCTTGTTGTGACGAAGTCGGTACATAGGATTCATTTCTCTTTCCTTGGTTGTGTGATCATAGTGGAAAATAACATTTTGGGTACTATTTTTCTTTAACTATGAAACATTATTTGTATTGTTGAAATGCTTGATTTTGAGGATGAAAAACTTGGAATTTTATGAAATAAAACCGTTTTGAGACTCATGTAATTGAGTAAATTTATACTATGTAATTGCATATCATGCTTTACTACATCATAGTTTCTTTCTATTGGGTTTCGACTCACGTAGTGAGATTTGTTAAATCCTTTTTCAGGTATTGATGACCACGAGGAGTTGATCTAGATGTGCCCGTGGTGGCGGAAGACTACTGTTTAGTTTTTCCTTTTGTTATGAGATCATGTATTCGTGCATGTGTTGCTTATTTTTGAAGGCTGATTTTGTAAGCCTTGAGGCTGTATTTTATACATGTATAGACAGGTATGCATGTTGCACTGAGAGATAACCTTGAGTACTCTTTTAATTCCAAAAGTTGTATTAATTTTGGATGTTTGTTTTATCAGTAAAAATCCTATCTTTTAACAAAATTGTGATTTGCGGGCTTTTTACGTGACCCTGGTTTTTTGGACGTGATAAGAAATCGGTAAGAGTTCTGGATCACCCTGATAAAGTTCTCAGAGGAAAGACAATCCCTCTCGTGCGCATCTTGTGGTGACATCGAGGAATTGAGGAATCAACCTAGGAGCGAGAAGATATGATGCGAGTAAATTACCCACAGCTCTCGAAAAAAGGTACAACATAAAAAAATAAAAAAATAAATTTCAAGAACGAAATTTATTTTTAAGGGAAGTAGATTGTAATGACCCGATTTTTGAACTTTGTGGTTAGTATAGAGAAAAATATATAAATAGAGACATATTGCAAAAGAAAAAAAAAGGCTAGACCCTAGAATTGAATCCCAGAAGAGCAATTCTTTTAATCCAAAAAATTATTTAAATGCCACAAAATAATAAAGGTATAAATCCCACACCAATCGAATTTCCTCTCTCTCATTACTTCTCCTACACACTCAAATTCCAACCCTACTTAAAACTCATCATAAAATTCATCATAATACATAACATAAAAATCCACCATAAAACCCTCATAAAACTCACCATCACTCTCAAAATGCATAACCCCATACCCATAATGTCTTCCATTAACCTAAAATAATATAATAATAATAATAATACCTATTTAATTCACATACGCATAATTCCTCTATAATTCACATACTCATAACCTCCCTCCATATTTTACCAATCTAAAACTCTATATAAGACACCCCTTCCCCTTCTAATTTTGGGGCAAGATGAAGGAATTGGGAGAGTCACAATCAGATTTTTTTTTTATTCTCTTAGTGTTCTTGAGAAAGAAGCGAAAAAGAATGAGGAAGGAGGAAGAGGGAAAACACTCAATTGAAGCTAAGTCTAAGGTTTTGTCACTTAAGCCTAGGTTTGATCTTGAAAGTAAGTTAAACTCTATAAAATCCTCTCTTCGTACTCAAATCTAAATCCTTCTCTATCAATTTAAGATATAAAATAAGGATCCTATATCAAGAAAGCAAGAGAAACTAAGTTAAAAACAAAAGTAGGGGCTGTAATGGGTATTATTGATTTTGTATGATCTGTTTGATGAGAGATTTTGATTAATTTGTTAAAAATACTTGTTGGAGTTCTCATTTTATAAGTCATACATGTTACACATCAAAAATAGAATTAGATCAAAGTCATGAATGAAGGGATAAAAGTTAGATCCTTGAATTTTATTCTCGTTCTAATTTCACTACTTGCAGGACTAAACTTTGAAAATTCATAAATAATTCTAAACAAGTTGCCTAAGGTTTATTTTTGTTTCCAGAGTTACATCTTGAAGTTATCTTTCATTTAAAACTAGTTTGAACTAATTTGGGCTTGTAAAACTCGAGACATGATTTTTTTACCAAAACATGTCAAAATCTGGGCTAGTTCTCATTGCAGAGGCAAAAATCCTATTTTTGAACTAGATCCGAGCTTGGGTTTCTTCACAAAAGTAGTAGCTAACACGTGTTTCTAAGTACCCTAAACAAATGGTCTTGTTTTGTTGAGTTTTGATTGGCCAAACATCCTCTATAAGTTTCTATTCTCGTTCACAAAATTAAAACCAAATTTGTCCCTTCTTTACGTGAGACCAAATACTTATTTTATTAGTACTTAAATCCAAATAGGTTCTTCATAGGTGTCTCAAATCATTTTATTGGTGTCTCAAATCATTTTTATAATCTTTATTTTTTGTTCTGAAAATCACCATTTTAGAGTTTTTAAGGCTGTTCTGACACATTTTCTGAGGAGGGCAAAATCTTGAATATTTTTTTAAGAACCTTATTAAGTGTCCTTTATAGAATTTTTAGGGGACATCTTAAGCTATAACATATCTAAAAATTCAAAAGTGTGAAGTTGATTTAGAATCCCAAACATGCTCTGCAAATTAGGCTAAAAGTGCTAAATTTTGAGAAAATCAACTTAGACTTGAAGTGTGCTTTTAATTGGTTAGGCATCATTGTGAGACCCTGACCCGTTTTCTTTTTCGATGTTTTTCGAAGCATTGTTTATCATTCTTGTTTTGCATGTTTATATGCGTTTTATGCATGATCGGGCTTAGATATGCATGTGAGGTTGGATTCCGACGTCGTTGGGCATTGTGGTGCAAATTTTTTTTAAAAAAAGATATTTTCGCGAGCCTATAAATATCGATCCTTAGATATTTTCGAAGATATTTTCCATCTCTAGCTTTAGAAAACCCTAGAAAGCTCTGCCTTCTCTTTAACTTCTCGGGGGCTCGAGGCTCGATTTTTGACGATCAGATTGCAGATCCTTAGTATCCTCGCGGTGGGCTACGCATTCATCTGGACGGAATTTCGTTCTAACAAACTTTGTTTTTTCACATGGTTCAAGGCATTAAGTTTTTGACTCAACGAGATAAGATCCTAGATTATCATTTCTTACAAGGGTGTTACGTGCAATTGTATATGTTTTTACCCGTTAAAATGCATGAAAAATTATTTGATATTTCAAGAAATTGGGTTTTGGTTCAAAATTGGTTTCGGTTGATTTTAGTTGGACAAAACAAGTTTTAAGGCATTTTCTTTTGGTGTTTCTTCGTGGTTTTGGGCTTGGGTATGTCCAAGGGTGTTAAAAGGGAGTTTGGTTGCTTCGATTCTGGGTTTGAAAGGTGGTTACCGTAGCTAGGGTTTCTTTTCTACCGTGGATCAATCGATTGAACTGGGTGGTTCAGTCGACTTGGTCGACAGTAGGGTGTTTCAGTCGACTGGAGGTGAGATCCAGTTGACTGACCTGAGTTGAGCTTTTTTTGTTCCTTTTCTAGTAGTTTTTCAGTCGATTGAATTACGGGGTTCAGTCGACTAAAGTGCTGTTGGGGTTGTTTTGTTGTTCTGTTTGGTCGTGTTATGGCCTTGGGGGTTCGTTTAGGTTTCGTTGTCATCCTCGAAGGTGACGTGCTTGGTTAGATGCGAGGTTTTGGTGCATGGTTAGATGCGGGGTGTTGGTGAATGGATGTGTGCGTGGTGTTTTTACATTGTTGGGTGCAGGACGTGTTTGGGTCCGAGGTTCTTTTTCTAAAAAGGGGGTTTTGGGAAAAGATGGTGTCTGGTGAAACGTTTGTGAAAATCGTGTTGTGGGAGGTTTGGAGTTGGCCTTCGAGTTAGGTTTTGTTTTGTAGGTTGTTGGTCGTCCGGGTGAGAGAACGGGTCGTCCAGGTGAGTGGATGTCCGGTTGTGTGGCATGTGATATCGTATCGGGTTATGTGGCATGTGATGTCGTGACGGGTTATGTGACGTGTGGTGTCGCTATATGAAAAGCAGTGCTTATACGTGATTTTGTGCATTTAAAACTCTAATTTTATTCATGCATGTTATAGGACGAATATGTGGTCTTGGTGTATCTAAAACTCTGGTTTTATCAATGCGTGTGTGTGTAGAGTATTATAGACGAAAAAGTGGTCCAATGAACGTTAACTCTGGTTAATGTTGGATGAAAAAGTGGTTCGATAAATGTTAATTCTGGTTAACAATGCATGTGTGTGCGTGGAAATCGGAGGGACGGAAAAGTGATCCTAACAATGAATTTGTGTGCAGGTATCTGAAGGATGAAAAAGTGTCCTGAAGAGGCATGTGTTGCGTGGTGTGTGTTGCACGTGGTACGTTGTATAGGTTGCGTGTGTCGCGTGAGTTGCATGTGTTGCATAGGTTTACTCTGGTTAACAGTATAGTAGATGGGACTATGGTCTTTTGGTGAAAGCCCGAGAAGATTCCTGTGTTGGATATGACTCATCATGATATTATAGAACTGCATGTGGGGCTTGTGGGAGTTTATGGTTATATCTATATTGCATGTGGGGCTCGTGGGGGAGTCGGTGGTTATATTTGTGTTGCATTTGGGGCTCATGAGAGTGGGGCTCACGAGAGTCGATCTTTGCATGTGAAGCATTATAGCATATTTGTATGTATATAAAACTATTTTCAAACTGTTTTCGAGGCATTTGTAAGTCGTGATATAAAACTGTTTTTAAACTTGTTTTTGAGGCTTGGGCGAGTTGTAACATACATATTACTTTACTGGCATGTTTAGCTTTTATTTCATATTTGTCTAGTTTCTGCTGAGTTTTGGCTCATGGTGTGAGATTTGAAATGTTTTTCAGGTGCATCCGATCACGCAGGTTGATCTATAGGAGCCGGAGGGACGAAAGATCTATAGTCTTCCTTTTTGTTTCTTTTGGAACATGTATGTTTACATGTTTTTTGGTTAAATTTTGGTTAATGATGGATGAAAAAGTGATTCGATAAATGTTAATTCTGGTTAACAATGCATGTGTGTGCGTGGAAATCGGAGGGACGAAAAAGTGGTCCTAACAATGAATTTGTGTGCAGGTATCTGAAGGATGAAAAAGTGTCCTGAAGAGGCATGTGTTGCGTGGTGTGTGTTGCACGTGGTGCGTTGTATAGGTTGCGTGTGTCGCGTGAGTTGCATGTGTTGCATAGGTTTACTCTAGTTAACAGTATAGTAGATGGGACTATGGCCTTTTGGTGAAAGCCCGAGAAGAACCCTGTGTTGGATATGACTCATCATGATATTATAGAACTGCATGTGGGGCTTGTGGGAGTTGATGGTTATATCTATATTGCATGTGGGGCTCGTGGGGGAGTCGGTGATTATATTTGTGTTACATTTGGGGCTCATGAGAGTGGGGCTCACGAGAGTCGATCTTTGCATGTGAAGCATTGTAGCATATTTGTATGTATATAAAACTGTTTTCGAGGCATTTGTAAGTCGTGATATAAAACTGTTTTTAAACTTGTTTTTGAGGCTCGGGTGAGTTGTAACATACATATTACTTTGCTAGCATGTTTAGCTTTTATTTCATATTTGTCTAGTTTCTGCTGAGCTTTGGCTCATGGTGTGAGATTTGAAATGTTTTTCAGGTGCATCCGGTCACGCAGGTTGATCTATAGGAGCCGGAGGGGCGAAAGATCTATAGTCTTCCTTTTTGTTTCTTTTGGAACATGTATGTTTACATGTTTTCGGTGTTGGAACAGTGTATTGTAAACCTATTGGCAATTATATTAAATGCATGTTTGTTCTTATCTTGACAGTGAAATCTCAGGTTGGGTGTTGTTTTTCAGCTTGTATGGTTGTTTATGGGCGTTTCTGTTAGGAATGTATACTGAAAAATCATGCTTTTTAAGTTTTTTTTTCTTGATCCCTGACATATTAATGAGAAACATTTGAGATGTTTTTGCATTCATAATTTCATATTTATATTTGTGATGAATGAATGCATAGTCCATATATTCTGTCCAGTATTTGACTCGGTTCGTGCTGCACGGAAGATCGGGTCATAGGTTCTGACAGATTATACAAGTAGGCTCACAATCGCAATGGACCCGGACATTCTATTGGTACAATTGTAGTACATCGTTATAGTAGCTGGTCTTGGCTAGGTCGAACGGGTCGAA